>JAPZAG010002798.1:0-14261 GCA_027475135.1 Bactrocera correcta | reverse complement strand
GCAAAAAGCAACACTGGCACACTTTCCACACTTGGAGACCACACTCATCGTCAACATCGTTGGAAGCCGCAGTCTACACCCACACACACACACCAATACACGCCGTACATCAACCCACCATAACTCTCCACAGCCCAACGAGCAAAAAAGGGCTCGTCCTGAAAGCAGCGGGGTTTTTCTTTTTTTCGGACACTTGGTTCGAGGCGTACACATCGGCGGACGTTACTAGTGGCATATTCGGCACGCGGTTAAAAACACGCATTTACATCAGTTTCTATTCATCCGGCGATAGTCCGCACGCATTTTACAGCAGTTTCTATTCATCCGGCGATAGTCCGCACGCATTTACTTACATCAGTTTCTATTCATCCGGCGATAGTCCGCACGTATTACATCAGTTTCTATTCATCCGGCGATAGTCCGCACGCATTTTACATCAGTTTCTATTCATCCGGCGATAGTCCGCACGCATTTAATTACATCAGTTTCTATTCATCCGGCGATAGTCCGCACGCATTTACTTACATCAGTTTCTATTCATCCGGCGATAGTCCGCACGTATTACATCAGTTTCTATTCATCCGGCGATAGTCCGCACGCATTTTACATCAGTTTCTATTCATCCGGCGATAGTCCGCACGCATTTACTTACATCAGTTTCTGTTCATCCGGCGATAGTCCGCACGCATTTTACATCAGTTTCTATTCATCCGGCGATAGTCCGCACGCATTTAATTACATCAGTTTCTATTCATCCGGCGATAGTCCGCACGTATTACATCAGTTTCTATTCATCCGGCGATAGTCCGCACGCATTTTACATCAGTTTCTATTCATCCGGCGATAGTCCGCACGCATTTACTTACATCAGTTTCTATTCATCCGGCGATAGTCCGCACGCATTTAATTACATCAGTTTCTATTCATCCGGCGATAGTCCGCACGTATTACATCAGTTTCTATTCATCCGGCGATAGTCCGCACGCATTTTACAGCAGTTTCTATTCATCCGGCGATAGTCCGCACGTATTACATCAGTTTCTATTCATCCGGCGATAGTCCGCACGTATTACATCAGTTTCTATTCATCCGGCGATAGTCCGCACGCATTTTACATCAGTTTCTATTCATCCGGCGATAGTCCGCACGCATTTACTTACATCAGTTTCTATTCATCCGGCGATAGTCCGCACCCATTTTACATCAGTTTCTATTCATCCGGCGTTATTCGACGCATGTACATAAAACATCCTTTTACATCTGGCGATCTTCGACACGCAGCTAAAACATCTTTCTACATCTGGCGTTCTTCGGCGCAGCAATTCAATCAACATCATAATTTTCGAGTGTCTCCTTTTTAGAATTGTGTAATCCTAGAGATACAGCCTCCACTGGTATCCGACCAGGGAGTCAATCAATTTCATTCCTTTTTATTTCAAACTTAAGTTTTCACTCCTCTACTGGTATTCGACCAGGGAGATTGCTTATTGTAACATTTATCATTCTATTAAATACACTTGTGATAATTTTAAGCGAATCATTGCGTTAATATACTCTTCTTTGCGGAGTCAGTGAGAGAGTAAGTGGTACATTATATAGTTAGAAATCCATTAGTTTCCGAAAGAGGATTTGTTTCGATTTGATTTAGATGACAATTTTAATGATCTGCGAGCCACTAAACGAAATATATTGTCAGTTTCTGCTCGTCTTTTTGATCCTCTTGGGCTACTAGCTCCATTAGTTACCAAAGCAAAAATCTTATTGCAAGAGCTTTGGATCCAAAAATTAGATTGGGATGAGTCGATTCCATTGCGCCTTGAGACTAGCTGGCAGAACTTTAAAGCCAACCTAATGCAGCTCTCCTCGATAAGCATTCCTCGTTACGTAAACGTTGTGTCGAGTGCCATCTGCCAAATACATGGCTTCTCCGACGCCTCAATAAGGGCGTACGGATGCTGCATATACACACGAAGTCAATCTGCTAGTGGTATTAAATGCATGCTGCTTAGTGCAAAGTCTAGAGTGGCTCCGCTGAAGACCAAATCTCTTCCGCGTCTTGAGCTCTCGGCAGCACATCTTCTTTCGAAATTATGGTCAAGAGTAGCGCCTATGTTGAGTCAACATTTCGAAAAAATTACATTTTGGACAGACTCTGAAATCGTTTTACATTGGATTAAAACACATCCATCTTCACTACAAACCTTCGTCGCAAACAGAGTGTCCGAAATCCAAGAGTTGACTGACAAAGTACATTGGCGACATGTGCCAACGAAACCAAATCTTGCGGATCAACTGTCTCGGGGTTGTAACGTGGACGAATTGAATAATTCAATATGGTTTGGAGGGCCACAGTTCCTCCTAGAAGACCCTGCATTATGGCCAATTAATAACCACTTCCAGCTCTCACCAGAAGACAAAGCATTAAAGAAGAAGAAAAATACATTTACATTTATTTCGACTGCTGAGAAAAATTCAATATTGGACCTCATTGAAAAATTCTCTTCTCATAAAAAATTGCTTCATGTGGTCGCATATATATTACGATGGATCAGGCGACCATCAAAATCCTCCAGGGGACCAGATCTGACTTCAGAAGAGCTAAACTTGAGTTTTCAAAAAATTGCACAGGTGGTCCAACATTCAGAGTTTTCGGATGTTATTCAAAAATTGCATAAAGGTACCACGCTACCCGCAAACTTGCAAAAACTCAACCCGTTTTTGCATGAGTACTCGGATATGTCGCTGTCGTTAAAATTTAAACCCCGAGTAGGAGGTCGCCTATTAAATGCACCTCTCCCATACGATGCCAAATTTCCGCTTTTATTGAATAAAAGTTCTCACTTCGTTATAACGTAATTACGGTTCCTGCACCTTCGAAATCACCACGCTGGGTCTAAAGCGTTGGTTGCGCTTCTTCGAGAACGCATATGGCTAATAAATGCCCGAGAAGCTTGCAGTAGAACCGTAAGAAACTGTATACATTGTTTTCATTACAAACCGAAGTTGCAAAACCAAATAATGGGAACTTTGCCAGTCGAAAGACTTCGAGCACTACGGCCCTTTCTTATATGTGGCGTAGATTTTTATGGTCCAATATACATGACTCTAAGGATACGCGGTCGGCCACCCGTAAAAACATATATTGCAGTTTTCGTTTGCTTCACTTCAAAAGCAGTACATTTAGAATTAGTGTCTTACCTATCTTCTAATTCATTTATTTTCGCCCTAAAAACGTTCATTGGACGCCGAGGGATGCCGACGAAGATATTCAGCGACAGCGCGACCAACTCCGTCGGCGCCGACCGCAAGCTGCGCGTGCTGAAGGAGGCGTTTCTAGCGCAAGCCCCAGAACTAATAGGGTTCGCAGACGAAGAAGGATTCAGCTTCGACTTTATACCAACCAGAGCGCCGCACTTCTTCGGATTATGGGCATGAAGTCCGCCAAGCATCTAATCGTTCGCGCACTTGGCAACGCTCTACTAACAACGGAAGAGCTCTCAACGCTATTGGCCGAAGCGGAGGCCATTTTGAACTCGCGTCCCCTAACACCGTTGAGCCAGGACCCCAACGACGGAGAAGCACTAACTCCAGCGCACCTTTTAATCGGTTGTCCTCTGCGAGCACTACCCCCAGCACAAGTGCCAACGGACCCAATTCGTTGCTGCGAGAGATGGCAACTTGTTTGCTGTCTCAAGCAACAGTTTTGGTAACAGTGGTCCAAAATATATCTAACGAGCCTTCAGGAGCGCAACAAATGGCTCCACTCCAAACGCAACCTGCAGCCAGGCGATCTCGTCCTCGTTCACGAAGACAACGTGCCGCCGCAGCAGTGGGTAATCGGCCGCGTCGGCGCAACCGTCGAAGGCCAAGACGGAGGGGTGCGAGTCGCAGAAGTAGCGACTAAGGCGGGCACAATCAAGCGCCCCATCTACAAGCTGGCCTTGCTTCCAATGGAGGTTGAAGGAAATTGATCCTGTCAAGGTGGCCGGTGTTGCGTCAAGCGACCTATCTACAAATTTATACCTAAAATAAAAGTAATAAATGAATTGTAAAATATTGAATTATAAAAATTATAAACTATTGAATTGTTAAAAATAAAATTAAGAAAATCTATTATACTTACCTTAACAATGGCTTCGTAATATTAATCTACTACATACCTTAATACTTACCATAATCTTTTACAATATTGAACGAAAAGTAGAAGATGATTAGACTTACCCCTTTTTAATACATACTTATATTACCACTAGTTTAAGCCGTTAGTTTTAAGATTTAGTCTTAGCAATTAGATTAAGTGAAATAATAATAACCGAACGCACGCATTTTCATGCTTATCGTAATTTTTCGTGACAGGCAATTAGGCTTCTTATTTTATTCGCGCATTCCCTAAGTTGTATTTTCGCATCTCAAAAACGCTTGAGATTTTTCACAATGTGTTCGTTTATTTTAAAAATGAATGATGCGAGTTAAGGTCATAGGATTGATGGAAAAATAGTTCCTGGATATTTTGACGACAATGAAAAAATCTATCAGGTCTGGAATATTTTGATTATCTGACGGTCAATATGATGGTAAGTTCGTCGAGAATGCGTAACTTCCGGTTGACTGCAGTGCTTTATAGAGTTCTCTCCCCTCTGTAGTCGTAAGCCTACAGCCTTTGCGTTGAAATCTCCACCTATTATGAATACCTATGTCTGTTTATTAAGTTTAAATTGGATTTGAAACCTTGGAGGACTGTACACAGAGGTAAGTGAGAGTGGACTTTTAGCTTCGTAAATAATCACTGTTGTAGCTCGAAACTTATCAGTTGAAAGTTTTTCTTCCCCAAAATGTTTAATTGTATTTTTAATTAGTATTGCGCTTCCGCCACGAGCGCAATTGCCAGGATGAAATGTATGGTAAGTTTCAGAGTTTTTAATTTTAAAATAGGTTGGTGACGTGAAATGTGTCTCCGATATCATACATACGTCAACATTTTCCGAGTTCAGTACAATTTCGATTTCATTATTATGTCTGATTAACTCATTTGAAGATTTTTTATAGGTTTAGACATTTTTGGTATTAAAAATATATTTTTCAAGCTTGCATAAGCGATGTTGGAGGATGGAGTCATGTGTAGAAGTTCACGCCAGTGAGGAAAGTTCTCTGATCGCCATTCACTTGGGAGTGGCCAGAGACGATTCTTTTACATATGACTCAAGCAGCTCACGACTTCCAGTCTTTGACCAAGTATCCTCTGGGTAGCCTAAGAACATCCGTTTGAAGGCGAGCTAAAGTGAGAAGGCGAATATTCCCTACTTAGGTTTGTGCGCTGGGTTTGGGACCCGCCACGTAAAAAGCACCCCCAATGAAAAAGCGTAAACTGCCTCGGATGAGAGACCCCCCTTTTGATGACGACCATGGCAAACGAAATAAGAACTACGAATTGAGGGCATGCACCTGGAATGTCCGGTCACTTAATTGGGAAGGTGCCGCTGCCCAGCTGGTAGATGTCCTGGTAAAGATAAAGGCCGACATCACCGCCGTTCAGGAAATGCGATGGACGGGACAAGAACAGAGACGAGTAGGACCTTGGGACATTTACTACAGTGCCCATATAAAGGACCGCAAGTTTGGTGTTGGATTCGTGGTGGGAGAGAGATTCCGTCGCCGAGTACTATCATTCACTCCGGAGAATGAACGTCTAGCCACAATCCGCATCAAAGCGAGGTTCTTCAACATATCGCTGATTTGCGCCCACGCCCCGACGGAAGAGAAGGACGATGTGACCAAAGATGCCTTTTATGAGTGCTTGGTGCGCACTTATAAGAGATGCCCCCGCCACGATGTCAAAATCGTGCTTGACGACTTCAATGCCAGGGTGGGCAAAGAAGGTATCTTTGGCACTACGGTCGGTAAATTCAACCTCCACGAGGAAACATCCCCAAATGGGTTGAGGCTAATCGACTTCGCCGGGGCCCGAAATATGGTTATCTGTAGTACAAGATTCCAGCAAAAGAAGATACATCAAGCTACCTGGCTGTCTCCGGATCGAAAAACCACCAACCAGATCGATCATGTTGTGATAGACGGAAGACACGTCTCTAATGTTTTAGATGTGCGTGCGCTCCGAGGTCCTAACATCGACTCGGACCACTATACAAACACAAGGATGGTTCGACGTCGAGAAGCTGCAATCACAATAGAGAGCCGAACGTTTTTCTACTCGGTTGCACTCCTGCTCTCTGAGAGCACTCGTCAACAACTCGGTATAAGGGAATTGTGGGACGGCATTTCAAACTCCTTACGTACAGCTGCAACCGAAACCATTGGTTTTCGGAAAGCGTAAAAGACAGCTGGTACGACGAGGAGTGCCGTGTTGCAGCGGAGAGAAAACAGGCTGCCTACCTCGCAACGTTACGATCGACCACAACACGTGCGGGATGGGATAGATACTGAGAGTTGCAGAGGTAAGCGAGACGCCGAAATGCGTGAGTACGAAGAGCTTGATAAGCTGGCCGACAGGGGTAATGCTCGAAAATTCTACGAAAAGATGCGGCGGCTTACAGAAGGTTTCAAGACCGGAGTATACTCTTGTAGAACCCCCAAAGGTGATCTAGCCACCAATGCCCAGAGCATACTTAAATTATGGAGGGAACACTTCTCCAGCCTGCTGAGCGGCAGTGAACGCACAACACCAGGAGAAAACGAACCCGATACCCCAATCGATGACGATGGAGCAGACGTTCCATTGC
This sequence comes from Bactrocera correcta, assembly GCA_027475135.1. Taxonomy (NCBI): domain Eukaryota; kingdom Metazoa; phylum Arthropoda; class Insecta; order Diptera; family Tephritidae; genus Bactrocera; species Bactrocera correcta. The sequence goes on along the minus strand of JAPZAG010002798.1, from coordinate 7,524 downwards.
CCGACCATGAAGAAGTTCGAATAGCAATTGCCCGCCTGAAAAACAAAAAAGCGGGGGGGGCCGATGGATTGCCGGCCGAGCTATTCAAACACGGCGGCGAAGAGCTGATAAGGTGCATGCATCAGCTTCTTTGCAAAATATGGTCGGACGAAAGCATACCCAACGATTGGAATTTAAGTGTGCTATGCCCAATCCATGAAAAAGGAGACCCCACAATCTGCGCCAACTACCGTGGGATTAGCCTCCTCAACATCGCATTTAAGGATCTGTCGAGCGTATTGTGTGAAAGATTAAAGCCCACCGTCAACAATCTGATTGGACCTTATCAGTGTGGCTTTAGACCTGGTAAATCAACAACCGACCAGATATTCACGATGCGCCAAATCTTGGAAAAGACCCGTGAAAGGAGAATCGACACACACCACGTCTTCGTCGATTTCAAAGCTGCTTTCGACAGCACGAAAAGGAGTTGCCTTCATGCCGCGATGTCTGAATTTGGTATCCCCGCAAAACTAATACGGCTGTGTAAGCTGACGTTGAGCAACACGAAAAGCTCCGTCAGAATCGGGAAGGACCTCTCCGAGCCGTTCGATACCAAACGAGGTTTCAGACAAGACGATTCCCTATCGTGCGACTTTTTCAACCTGCTTCTGGAGAAAATAGTTCGAGCTGCAGAACTCAACAGAGAAGGTACCATCTTCTATAAGAGTGTTCAACTGCTGGCGTATGCCGATGATATTGATATCATCGGCCTTAACACCCGCGCCGTTAGTTCTGCTTTCTCCACACTGGACAAGGAAGCAAAGGAAATGGGTCTGGCAGTGAACGAGCGCAAGACGAAATATCTCCTGTCATCAAACAAACAGTCGTCGCACGCGCGTCACTGTTGACAGTCATAACTTTGAGGTTGTAGATAATTTCGTCTTCTTGGAACGAGCGTAAACACCACCAACAATGTCAGGCTAGAAATCCAACGCAGGATAACTCTTGCCAACAGGTGCTACTTCGGAATAAGTAGGCAATTGAGAAGCAAAGTCCTCTCTCGACAAACAAAAACCAAACTCTATAAATCACTCATAATTCCCGTCCTGCTATATGGTGCAGAGGCTTGGACGATGTAAACAACGGATGAGTCGACGTTGCGAGTTTTCGAGAGAAAGGTTCTGCGAAAGATTTATGGTCCTTTGCGCGTTGGCCACGGCGAATATCGCATTCGATGGAACGATGAGCTGTACGAGATATTCGACGACATTGACATAGTTCAGCAAATTAAAAGACAGCGGCTACTCTGGCTAGGTCATGTTGTCCGAATGGATGAAACGCTCCAGCTCTGAAAGTATTCGACGCAGTACCCGCCGCGGGAAGCAGAGGAAGAGGAAGACCTCCACTCCGTTGGAATGACCTAGTAGAGAAGGACCTGGCCTCGCTTGGAATATCCAATTGGCGCCATGTAGCGAAGAAAAGAAACGACTGGCGCGCTGTTGTTGACTCGGCTATAATCGCGTAAGCGGTGTCTACGCCAGTAAAGAAGAAGAATAAGCGATGTTGTAAGGAAGTGTTGAATTTGTCCTGTTTATTGGGTTTCTGTAAGATCTGTGATAAAAAGCTTTTATTGGACGTATTATCATTATTATTTGCTTTTAGAACATGAGCAAAAGTAAATTTGTTTGATGTTTCAGCTGCAATTTTAGGATCTTCCTGTTTTTTATGTTCATTGTTTTTTGTTCAAAAGACTGCAGAACCTTCTACTTTGTGGCCAAGTATAGAGCAATTTGTGGCCACATTTAGACGCAAGTTGGTCGATGCACTCATCCACATATATTAATTTTTTTTTTTTTCGGAGGGGGAATCTTAATGTGATGTGCACCCAATTGCAATATGACTGAATTTTGCGCATGAATTAGCCGTGCGAATATTTTGCTTTGATTTCGGTTAAGAATATCCGATTTTAATTATGCTGCACAATTAATGCTTGCTGTCAATATTGAATTACGACCAATGAATGTGGAACGCCAATATGACTTATGCATATAGTTACTCGTACATATGCAAATATATTTAACATGAATATATACCTTATGACTAAATGTTTGTATGAAAATATATAATTTGATTTTTACAGAGGAAGAGAAAGAAGGAGAAAACGAGTGTGGGTATTCTAATACCCTATAAACCAAAATGACTACCAGAATCGTTTTAAGAACTTGTGTGCAGCTGCCAAAAAAATTTAATGCTATCGGGAGGGCAATGTACTCTGAGGCCTGGAAAAGTTTTAAGGTGTCGGTCTGGGGTCAGTGGTCCGTAGGAGTTCTACAAGGCCGTGAAGAATTTGCGTATTTACAAATTTGCCTCCCATCCCCTTTTTTGAATGGCTGAACTAAGCCAGCAGAATGACTTCAATCATAGTATTGTCAATGCGGAGGAGTCAAGTTGGAAGTATAAAGGAGATTGTGTAGCAATGATTCAGAAAATGTCGTCAACTGGCACCCGGCTGGATTTTTAATCTTACCAAATCAGGCTGTATTGTCAATGCGGAGGAGTCAAGTTGGAAGTATAAAGAAGATTATGTAGCAATATTTCAGAAAATGTCGTCAATTGGCATCCGGCTGGATTTTTAATCTTACCAAATCAGGCTGTACACATGACTTATTTAGATGTGTGGAAGGAAACAAATTTAACGGAAAGGGAATTAATGGCGTTGTACATGATTTATTTAGATGTGTGGAAGGAAACAAATTTAACGGAAAGAGAATTAGTAGCGTTGGACGCCACTTATTTTTGACATGTGTGGTTTAAGTGCATGGCGTATTTGGAATAGTTAGTTGATATGAATTCCGACATTTAATTATCACAGATTTTATATTATAGTTTCCCCAGTCCGTACCTTTGCGCCACAAACCAAAGGAGCGATTCGACAAAAGAGAGCTTTTGAAATTTTCAAAAAAATATTTTTCAAGAAATGGTGTATATGTAATGTATAAATTAAGTGAAAATAAAATACTTTTTCAGGTTTTTTTTCACCAAAAATTTTAGTTATTCATGGATCTTCGTGACAAAGAGGCCTAAGGTGTTTCTGTGCTTTATAGAAAAAGAATTAGGTCGTTGCGTCTGGTTCAACAGCACCAAAGCCTATGAAACTTTACAAACCATAGGCTATTATAAAAGTCAAATTTTACAGTTTTAAATACAAATAACATGTAGAAAAGCGTTTAAAAAGACGAGCTGATGGTGATTCCGTGCTGAGGCGAAAGTTGAAAAGAGAAAATTACACTTTGAGGAAAAGACAAATTTCAAAATGTGCGCAAACTATGGAAGGAAGTGAAGTGATAACGGTACAAGTGAACAACACTTATAATGAATTGAAGGTCATTTGAGAATCAGCATTTAATTGGATTGAAGTTGACATGGTCGAGCTTTGTCGCTGTGGACGTGAATGCCGAAGCTCTTGGAGACACAGACAGCCGCACATACACACAAGTGTACATACACTGATGCATATAAAACAAATGTAATGTACTTCAACCAGCCAGTCGAGCGGTTGGTTAGCCAAAATGCCGCAAATGCAGAGGCGGGCTGCTGGGAGAATTGAATGTAGTGGGGGAGGAAGTAAAAAAGTTGCATTTACTATTAAATACAATTCGGCAAGTTTCTGACGTCAGTCCAGTATAAGAGGTGGTAAGTACCCTGGAGGCTGCCCTCACGCACACCCAACCTCCGTTTAAAACATCGTAATGCGATGATTTTACAAAAAAGCTACTCCCATGAAATGTGGACGAGGCAGACGCGACTGCGGCAAAAGACGGCAACTGTGTATGTATGTGTGCTATGTAGACCTGTGTGGGCATTAAGGCGCACAGTGAAGAAGCGCGCGGGTAGCCGGCGTATGTTGCGGGTCAGCAACTTTGCAAAGATGTCACACAGGTTTCTGTTTAATTAAATAAAATGATTTATGGCCTCGACAATGCACAGGACACTTTCGAATTGTTACGCGCATGTGGTTGGCCAGGTATGTATGAATGCCCCAAGTTCAAAGTCAATTTGCGCAAAACAGTTTAAAGAAATTCACTCCTTTACGTAGAAGTGTTAATAAGCTATTATTTAATGGTTTGCTCTCATCTAAAAACAAAATTAATTGGAAATATTATATTATTATAGATTTTAACAAAAGCGATAGTCATTAGTCTTACTTATAATTCGACATAAATTTGGTCTGGTCTTAATCTTGGGAACACCAAGTTTATGAATTATTGGAAACCATTCCAAGGGTCGTCCGGAGGTTCAATGAACTCTAGTACCTAATAAATCAAACTTTGCGTTCAAAAAATAACGTTTATTTCTTGTCGGTCGAAGAGATAAGACAAAATTCGCTAAAATAGCTGAAGGCCACAACAAAAAGAGATAATAAAAATTGTTTCGAGGGCTGGAAAATCGTTGGCATAAGTGTATTACATAAGGTGGGGATTACTTTGAAGGCGCTAAATAAATATTGATGAATAATTAAACGTTTTGCTTTCGTTTTTGATTTCTGGGCGCTTGTCGCAATATACTATATATATAAATTATTTGGATGGGGATGTTGAAATCCGGATATGCAAGCAGTAACTTGAGTAAAATTGAGATATCATAAAAAATCTTGGTATATGTGTTCTTCGCAAAAACTGGAGGACGAGTTTGTATGTGGATGTAATCTGCACTGCCTTACCCACAAAACATAACTGTAATTTGGCAAAGGTATTTGCAGAAGTACGGGGCACCTGGGAGCTAAAAATGTTCAAATTTTTAACGTGGCAACGCTTTCCATCAGGTTGAATATATTCCAAACCGTAAAAGCTAAAATAGTTAAATTCGTTCAGAACAAATCCCAAATTAAGCGCCTCTAACGGCACTACAAAGATCGATGAAATCGGATGATAACCACACACAGAGGGCTTTATAGGAGCCGTCGTCATTACTGGACGATGAGCGTGGCACCGTCCATCGACTAATTTCAATTAAATTCGGCTTCTTATGCACATACATATCTCCGATATCTCAGTTTTTGGCCGAGCTAGAGAAAATAGCTGTTATTCGATTACTAAGCCTTATAGTTAAGACTGTAGAAATTCAGTCTAATTATCGAATCATTGAGTAATTTTTTCAAAAGAATTTTCAAATTCAAGACTTAAGTCTCGAACGTTTCCTGAATCTGTTCTTAATTTAATGATACTACTGTGACCAAAATGAAATGTGAATTTTGTCCATTTCATCTCCTCCAAAGTAATCCCCTCCCACTGCAATACACTTATGCCAACGAATTTTTGAGTCATCTATTCACTTAGAAAAATTCTCCGTCGTGATGACCATCAGAGACTTCTTCGATTCAGCTTTTATATCCTCAATTGAGTTAAAACGGTGTCCTCGGAGTGGTCATGCAAATTTGCTGAATAGCCAGAAGTTACACGAAGGTAAATTAGGTAAAAGCGGTGGTTGCGGCGAGATATAAACTGAAAATGTGGGGAAATGATCACGAATAACCAACGCAGTATGCACCATATCGCACTTCTTTATTCAATAAATTCAGACATAGTAAAAATCGAAGAATTTACTTTTAGAGCCTCGCAAAACGACGCGTATCTCAAATACTAATGAATATTTTGACGTGAAATTTAGCATAGATGTCACTAACAGTACTACCAACTTACAGAAAAACAAAATTACCGATTTGAAAAACACGCGAAGTATAAATAAAAAATGCACCTTATAATTTGATCACAATAGTATAACATAAGTTTCTGACAATATATTTAAAGACTGATAAAACAAACGAAGAAGTAAATTTCATCAACGTATTTAGAAATTTAGGTCGGCTTTTTAGGTCAGACGGAAACGTTAAAATAGTTGAAAAAATTGACTTCATCAGCACTGGAAATTCTGAAGGAATTCAGATGGTATGGAAGACGTACCTCGAAGACTTAAACGTGCTCTGCTCCAATAACAGTAGCATACCACAGAGAGTAGTGTACAACAACACCATTATGCCGTCATATTCCTTACGCATTTCACTATTTCCGTTGCCGTTGAGGGTTATATGTTTTGGAGGCGTTCATGCTCGTCCGCCCATCACAACATGGGAAAGGGGACTTGTAGCCGAACAGCACGTTGTGGTTTCGTGCGTTAAGCAGCAGCGTAGCACGCAACCGCAAAGCCATTAATGCGGCTCAGTAACCACACTCTTGCCACCGGCCAGCTGCTCGTGAGCGTACATCCGTGAAACAAATGACTGTTCATAGCCATGCCTGACAGCGGCTGATGTGCGCCATGCGGCTGCGAGCGGCTGTTGATGGCTCAAAGGTTAAAATAAAAATTTAACGAAGCTGACGAGCTTATGCTAGTCGGCTGAACTTAAACAAATCCTAAACACACATATTCATCAGAGTCAGCATGTGCGTGCCCAGTACACAAGTAAATACAATATATACAATACCTTCCGACACATGTACATATATGTTCCTACTTATCCCTACACGCTTTTCCGCTCTCGAGCGTAATCTTTTAGTCGGACAATTCTGCCGATTTTTCGGTGATACGATTAAAAGCGTATAACAGCGCAGTCAACCAAAAAACAGGGCGGAACGCTTTGAGAAAATGTGGAAAGTGCAAGTGACAAAGAAAGCGTAAAGGAAAAAATTGTAAGTTGCGATAAACTAACTAAGCAGGCGATAAGTGTTGAGCAGGAAGCTTATTGAGCGCTAGCGCAAAACGAGCTAACTTTGTGGAAAGTGAATAAGAAGTTCACTTTCGTGTACAGTGCTGAAACGAATAGGTAAAGTAAACGATTGAAGCGTGAAGTGCAGATTTGGGGTTAACAGGGTCAAAAGTCTGTTTGAAAAAATATTTAGGTATTTAAAGGCTATTTTAATGCTGGTAAATGTGCTGTAGAATTGTATGGGGTATATGGATGTAACGAAATAAAGTTTGTAATAATTATATTGCGTAAGACATGGAAAGATGTTGAGTTTAAGTCTTTAAACTTTTTTTTAACATTAAAATTTTCTTTCCACTACATCACTCATGAATTCAAACGCGCAATCTTTACTGGTTACTGACGAGCTAACTAGGAGTGATTTTTAACGTGAATTTAGAGGTTATCCATTCCTAAAATAGTCGGGTCTATGTAATCTGACACAATTTGTTCCCAGATTTACATCAATGGCGCTAAGAACATACCAATGGTTTTTTGTGTAGGTTCAAAATATTCTAGAAAGATCAGTTGATATTCGGTATATATCGGTTGATGTTTGTACTTTGTATCTACTGGCATTGGAACGACAACAGAGTAGAATATTGGACGCAGATTGTTTTTTTTTTTCTGTACTTATTTAAACAGATAACTCAATTTTTGAACAAAATCTATATCGAATTATCATTTTTTCTTGATAACTGGAATATTTTGTAATAGTGTGAAGCTTATTGTACACTAGCATATAGATTAGTATTCATTAATTAAGTTACAATCAAAAAATAATAATGCGAAATAAAGTGGAA
>JAPZAG010002797.1:0-14263 GCA_027475135.1 Bactrocera correcta | reverse complement strand
TTTAAAATATATAGTATAACAGTATTTGTTTCTCTTGCTATCCACCCGCCAGTCGTTGGCTGACACTCTGCTTATCGTAGCTCAAAGTAATTGCGAAACTATGGTTACTACATAATCTTACATACAATTCATTTTTGTTGTTGATGCCTCGCAAAGATTCCGCAAAATGTTGCAAAAGTTTTGTCGCGCACACGCTCATCTTCACAGACAACGGCGAGCACTTGCGCAAAAAAGACAACAACTAAAACAAGCAAATGCAAGTACAACTAATAAGAAGAGCAAGCAGCCAAATACAAATGAAAACACAAATAGAAAAAACAAACAACAAACAAAAAACAATAAGAAGCAACAATAAAAACAACGACAATGACAACAATAACCGCCATCTTTGTCACCGCTGCTAGTTCTCGAGTTTAATTTCATTTTAAGTCTCCTTTTATTGCATTCTTCCTTCGCTCTTTGTTGTTATTATCATTCACCATTTCAGCCACCGTGCATTGTCGCGCTACCGCTCAGCGTTGTGCTCGGTGGCTTGGTCTATTCTTGCTTTTTTTATTCGCCATTTTATTGCTTACTTTAGTAGTTAGCGAGTGTTGATTAAAATAAAGCGACAAAACATAAATTATGAAAGTCTATAATATTTATGTACATAACTGAAGAGAACAATTGTAGCGCGCATTGTTTGTTGTTGCGGATCAGCTGGCTTACTGAGATTACAATTGCTTTCATGAGCTGCCAATAAAAAGGACAGGTGAAAATTAAATTGGCTACTTTTATTTTGTTTGAGAAACTGTAATCAATTTTCATGAGTTACGATCTCAATGGAAGTATTTTGAGAGAAGAAGACAAATAAAAGAGGAAGTTAACTTACAACAGACGAGTCTACGTAGACAGCATGTTCCTGCACTTAGGTACATTCCGTCAAGGACGGTCTACTTCGCCAGATTCAACCAAAATTTCTGAACAAAAGTCAGGCCAAGCCTCACTTTAGCTAGGGCATTTACTGTACTGCTTTTGTATATATTACAACAAGAACTTATATACTCCTATAACATTTCAATATTCTGTGTTAGTATGATATATACTACTGAGTCTAACCAAAAACATTAAAACAGATAGATTTTGGTTTTCATTATGAAATATAGCAGTGGCTGCTCTGTAAGATCTATTAGAGTTAAAATTTTCGAGTAACCTAATCCACATGCATATGAATGGTGGTATCAATAAAAATTTTGTGGATTTTTGATGGGTCCATAACGGCTCAAAGTTCCTAACATATCAAAATAGGAATTAAAGGTGGAAAATATCTCATTAAAGTTTTTAGGTATCCGATATAACTTTTAGCTTAGTGGTAGTGAACGAGGGCAATACAAAATATCTGCTGTCATCAAACAAACAATCCTTGTATGTATTCGCGACTTGGCTCCCACGTCACTGTTGACAACATCCGGTGTGCTTAAGGTGGGTACCTGCTGACGACAGCCTTACCCCACGGCGCTCAAAAGCACAGCGGATAAGATCAATGCGTTGATCAGCGAAATCCAACGCAGAATAACTTTTGCCAACCGATACTACTTCGGACTGCGTAGGTTGAGAGTAAAGTCATCTATCGACGAACAAAGACCAAATCCTACCAGTCACGCATCATCTCCGAAGACATTGACATAGTTCAGCGAATTAAAAGACAGCAGTTACGCTGGCTAAGTCATGGATGAAAACACTTTAGTTTAAAAAATAATAACTTCTTGCACTGTATTAAGGACCTAAATGTCTTTTGGCAGCACATCATGAACTTTTGAAGAGGGCTACAGTCACGGCCACACATTTACCATTGTTTAGTCCACCATGAATATTGTAGTAATATGATTAATGTTGTAGTCTTCCAAAGAGTACCGATTTGATTTTAGACACTTATGCGAGGGCTTCTTCCAACTTTTGAAATACTACTCCAACTAGACTTTTCGGTTAACCTTTAGCTCTCTCAGCGTTTTTTTTTCTATATTTTCTTTTTAATCGTTGATTAATACCTCGTCGAAGATAACATTCAAACAGAACCGGAAATTCTATGGCTAGAGTATAAAAATCAAAACAAAAAAACAATATCCTTTTTATGAGTATTTTAGGAACCATTTTTGTAACAAGATCAACTTGTTTTAGCGAAATATTTTTCATCAGTTGTAGATATATTCTTATTCCATACAATTAGGGTATGTAAAGATATACATATATATATTGGTTTAAAAAATAATTTATTAAGTGATATTTTATTCATTTCATATTTCTGACAACCAGATCGGGACAGAAATTCATAGGAATAAAGAATGCCATTGATATTACAAACGGGTTTATTTATTAAAAAAAAAAACTTTTGTAGCGCTTTTATTGAAAAACCCCTCTTATAGTTGAGGCCACTGACTCCGAAATTCGGTAGTAAATATTCTCGACTCGTTTTTGGATCGTATATCTCTCCTTGACGAAAGGAGAAGCAAAGTGCTAAACGAGCTGCAAAAAATATGACGGCGTTTGCTGTTCGTATCGTTATGCTTTTGTAGCGTCCTATTGAAAACCCCTATAAACTTTTATGGTATTAAGAGGGGAGCGTGCTTTAGAGGCTTAAAAAATCGATTTTTTGCGGAAATTTTTTAGATACGAAATCTTCTATATTCTAACATTGGGAATCAATTTCCCGATGCATCTCACATGTGCGTTTGTCGGACGGCGGACAGGATGTAGGTTGAAATTTCTATCAGAAACAAAAAATTCAAACAGATTCATAGTTTTTAATAATTTATATTATAGTTAAACTAAAAAAATTCCAAAAAAAAAGTATCAAATTTTACAAATTTTTTTAAAATTGAAAAAAATGTTTTTTGACCCAAAAACATTTGACTTTATGTTGTTTAAAAATATGTTCAAACTTGACATTTCTTAGTTTTTTTTAGGTTAAATAAAAGATGATTTAATAATTTAATTCTAAAGATAATAAACTTTGCCCTAATACTATACGACGTTTAGTGTTTTTTCTTTCCTGCCCACCAATTAAGAAAAATCGTAAAAATGAAGAACCGAGAAATTGCGTATCAAAGTTTTTGCTTTCTGCCCAATCGCTCATATATCTGCTAGACGATCGGTCACTATATTCATTCTAGCTTCGAAAATATTTTGAATTCCCATCTATAACTTTGGGGGCATATTCTTACATTATTTTTAAGAGATTTAAGCAAAAATAAAAATCGATTTTTTGAGGCAGGCTCTCCTCTTAAGTTAACTACGGAAATCTTCACATACGATACGCAGAGATGAGGAAGGTGCAACACCGATTCCATCTCATGTAATCAATTTTACTATTCAATGCATATGTTATTTCCAGGGAAAACAGGAAACCTAGTAGAAATCGGAATGTATGTCATCATGTAGAGAAATCGTAGTTTTTATTTTACTCGTTTTGTACAGCTTTCTGAGAAAATTATATAAATGTTACCAAAATGTTTGCGTTGAAAATGGTGAAGTAGTTTCTTAGATACTCCCCTAATTTACATAGAAACTGCTTTAAAATTCTGTCTTAATACCAAATTTGGGTTCATTATACTAATTGAGATTGAGTTATACAATATAATTTACGTTTTTTCAATAAGTGCCGTCCTAATTAATATGTATAATAACAGACTATATGATAGCCGAATATTGACTACCATTACCTTTAAGTGCCATCGATACCGGAATATCCACTGAAGGCCATTTTATTAAAATTTTCTAATAGTTAAACCAAAATCCCAAAACCAGTTCCATCTTCAATATAATCGTGACGAAACCATGTTTCGTACCCATGAATTTTGGATTCGGAATTCCAGGATTCTGATTTAAAACGATAGAATAACATCAAATTCTTGTTACGATTTTCGCCTATTTCATCGAAACAATAAATTGTGTCACTCAAAATACTAAATTCATGAACAAATTGTCCGACAGCTGTGAAATGAAAATCTGTTAATATTTACATAGATCTAACTGAAAACATAAGCATGTAATTCTCAAGGAAACAGTGCTTTCGACTCGAGTTGAAAAATTGAAAATAAACAACAAAACAGTGTAATATGTTTGAGAAAATACTTGCGCTGAAAATAACAAAGTTCTGCTTCAATTAAATGTTCATTACAGCCACATTTATTATGAAAAAAGAATAAATAAATTACTAAAGAAACAAAAGTTTTTCATTAGAAGCTTTCAAACATGCTTCCGTTATAACGAAAGCAAGAACACCGCTTGACACACAATAGATTTCCCGCATACCGTTTGCTCATTAATTTGAAGTGACACAGTTATTTTTAATCCAAATGAAAATGCAAAATTATTTACATATCCCTGAGTAAGCCAACTTGTCAAGTGTCAAATAAACTTGTCCATTACCGCAGAGCACAGCAAAAAACCGTAAAAGTATAGAATTCACAACAAAGTGAAGGAAGAGAGAATGTGCAAGATTTCGCCCGCTTTTCCTTGACATTTTGGTTTATTTGCCACCACTTGTTCCGGACTATTTCGATTTCAATTTCGCAGCAACGACAACCCACAGTTTTCATTTCTGGTTGCTGTTGTTTTTACTTTCATTGCTTTTATGCGCTCACTAATAACGGTAAAAATATTTATACAATTCTAAAACGAATCTGTGTAGAACATTTGCATGTCACCGATGGGAAATGGTCAAATGAGTTCTGAAAGTCGCGCGGCGGGGCGTATGAGCAACATGCAAAAGTTTCACTTGGAGACCACAACAGCCGGCCTGACCGGGCTTTTGTCTCTACCGACGCATGGACTTTTACATTTTAATACCGACAGCTGCGAACCCATACCGTTTGTTTTTGTGTGGGCGGCTTGAGATTAGACAACCAACAGGCAGCGTTGGCCAAAGTGGAGTGGGAAGCTGACAGCTGTTGTCCTGCAATATTTTTGTTGTTTGTTTGAAAAAAGCTTTCGACAAGCTACTTTATTGTACTCAAATGCTTGGATGTTTTGGTTTTTATATTTTTTGTAGGCGTTATTAATTTCCGCATGTCACCAACTTCCATTTAAGTCGTGTTTTCGGTTGCCCTCATGCACTTTTACACTTTCCACATTTACATACACAGCTGTTTGCGTTGTCTACACCAAGAAATAGTGCCGTCTAACTTTTCACATTGAAATCTCTCACTCCGTATGCTGCATACATGCACCTTAATACACAATCTTTTTATTATGGGAAATGCACAGCTTACTTTCTTTTCTTTCTTTGTTTTTATTTTTTCCTTTAAATTGACCTCTGAAAATCAATGAATTTCTGTGATTCAATACAATTTTACTGCTTCACTTATTCACTTTTACACTTTTCCAGCTTCCGTTGCTGACGTCTGACGCCGTTGACAGTTGCACGTTCACTGATAACACACAGCATCTTTCACACACAGCTGAACTCGCTGGCAGTCGGCTTGTGCGCCTAAATGCTGGCAATGCTTGGCACTTTTGTGGTAGCAACAGCCGTTTGCCGAATGACCGGTGAATATTTGAGTAGTGTCTCGCAGATTGCGTACTCTATTTCTTGTGTGCGTGTGTGTGTTTGTCTGTCGGCTGTTTGGTTCTCATGAGATGCAACGCGTGGTTATCGGCGACATCACGTATACGCGGCAGCCAGCATCACTTCGCTCGAGTCGCGACACTTTCTCAGCTGTGTTTAGTGAGCACTCGAGCTTGTTGCTCGCAGCGTTTTGAACGACTTCCGGATGCTATGCATGTTGGGAGCGTATGCGAGTACTATGCGGAGCATACGAGAGAAAGTTTGATACCGCTGCTGACGAGAGAATCACGCCGCTCAGCCACAAATTTTGTTTAGCAACATGTTGCTGATTTTCATTCACATTTTACATTGAGTTATAGCTTAGTACACGTCGATATTTATTGGACTTTATAAGCGAAGCTTTCAAATGAAAATAAATATTTATAGAGGCATCGGTAGCGGTGTCTGATATGAAGAAAGGTTGTTGATACGCAACTAAATTGATCAGAATATCTATTTTAAAGCTAAGCGAATGTGTAGACATGAAGGTATCATGGAAACGTGATTTAGGCGCTGAAGTAGAAAAAGCAGCACAATAGTAAGGCCTAAAGGGGAATTAAATTTACAGATTCAAAAAACACGCGAAGTATAAATTAAAAATTCACCTTTCAATTTGATCACAGTAGTATGTTGTCTGGTCTGGTGGCCAATAATGGAAAAGAAATAGGGGGTAAGGCGTATTGGAAGCTTACAGTGGGCAGCTAGTAAACGTTGTTTTATATTTACTGCCCATTGATTTATTCTCTAAGCAACTGGCAGTGAAGAAGTTCTTGGAGTGAGTGAAGCCTTCCTATTAGTTACTAGTACAAGCGGTATTCTAACATATTTAGCAAGTTCCAGTTTCTACTCAACACTATGGATATTCGGCACCTCTTAGAAAATAACTTAAATTCTGTGTTGAATAATGCCTTGGAGTGGGAAATAAGAGTGAGGTGGAAAAAGGCACAGAGATTAGTGACTAGAACTACAGAGATGATCCCAAACTGCATAAACGAGTGAATGGAGCTGACTTTTCTAAAAAAAAATTACATATCAGAAACGCTCCCCGATTACCAGATCACAGCAGGGTTTTCCAAGCAGATCACAGTGATTAAAAAAAGATGGCTTGCTCTGCGAAGAAGGTGTCTATAGCAAGAAAAATATATGTTCAGAAAAAGTCACGGTTATTTAAAATTACTAAAATTGTTTTTATGTTTCAACGAAGATAGTCAAATAAAGATTGAATTCATAGTACATGCACATCATCTTTCACAATAAACGTTCACTGTATTCCAGGACATATGTAATAATATTCCAAGTAGCTTTCAAGCAGATGAACTTGCTTTATACTTATTCTCCAATAAAAGCCGGTAAAAGGCTTTGGCTCCTTTTAGGAAAATGCAAACATGTCATGAATATAGCTGAGTCTCGCTGGAAATAATAATTGGCTTGCGCAACAAGCAGATAGACATGACATGAAGGGAATATGAGCCGCACATGCGGCTTTGTATATATCTTCAAACCTTTGAAGCATTGGTTCTCCCAGCTTTTGTAGCATTATGGACATAATCCCGTCAGGATCTGCCGCTTTAAATGGTGCAAAACTATTTACGGCATATTTGATTCTGCTTTTGTCTACTATCTGGCCTCGGTAATCAGCTGCGTTTATCGGTGGCTCTGGTTGAACCCTCGTTAAAGGTGTTTGCTGACTCCCGGGGAAATAGTACTTCCAGAGGCTCTTTTGCCGAGGAGTTTCAATCATTTCCCTCCGCCCTTATGTAGGCAGTATTAGTATGATCTTTGGATAGCATTTTGCTCAGCCTTGCGGTTTCTCTGCAACCTTCCATCGATGTGCAGAAAGATCGGCATGAGTCGTTTTTAGCTTTCTTGACTGCTTCTTTGTATCTTTTCATAATATCTTTATATGGCTGTCAGATTTTGGTTCTAAATCTCTCATTGAAATCTTTCCTTAGTTGTGTTCTCAACTTCTTGAGATCGCTGTTTCACCAAGGAAGAGACTTTCTCTTTTTCAGAAATGTTAGCGGTGTGGATTTACTCGTATTGAAAGTTGTGGTTAAGATTTTTTCCAACTTTTCTACTCTTGAATCTAGTTCCTGAGGATACTCTTATTGCCTCCCTTTTCAAGGCATTTTGTGGCTGTACTGGTAAATTTTTCCCACGCTGTTCTACTAGGGTTCCGATATATGAGGGGAGTACTGTATTTCTCGCGGATGCTGAAGAGTATCCAGGCTCTGGAAGGCTCATCGGATATCCTCCAGTTATCCACAACGAGACTGTCTTTGTCCGTTGATAGCATGATACAGGCCTCCTGTATTATGCTGATGTCGATGCCCCTCTCGATTATGAGGGTTGTCAGATTCGCTGTAGCACTCTTCGAGTCGCACTCCGCCTTGTCGCCTTGGAAGATTTTGTAGCCTGGCCTTGCGAATTCTGATGCTGATTTTGTAGTCAGTCTTCTTGAGAGCCTCAACGGACTCATCGCAAATGGCCACCATAATTGGTCTACTTGCTTTGTTCGGTTTTTCCTCCTTGATCAGCTGCCACTCATCTATACCAGGAGAAATACTTCAAAGCTAAATGTTAAGAAATACATTTTCGGGAAGGCTTGCTGCGTTACAACCAGATTTCTCACCCGGAAGTTTCGATGAGTCTGGAGGCTTCCTCATTAACGTGCTGTCAAAGCCTCAGTTCGTGAGTCTTTGCAATTTTGGAGATTAGTACCTTACTTTGAAAGCGCTGATTGCTGGCAATACAGCTTTGACTTGAACAACCCCATGGTTGAGCTCCGTAAGTTCAAATTGGTTTTAGAACTTGATTATATAGTAACAGTTTGTTTTGAATTGATAGCGGGGATTTTCTGCTAACTAGTTTGCCAAATTTCATATCAAGCTCGCTCTTTTTTTTGCCATGCTCTTTCCAGCGCAGCTTAGCATCTAAGGTGATACCTAGGTACTTAGCAGTGTTATGATGTGGTATAGGAATGTTTTTTTATATAAACTAGACAATATGTCGGCTTTTTCAAGGTAAAATCGACATGAATTGATTTGGCGTCGTATAATTTGATGCACCACTGAGATGCCCATTTAGTAATTGCGTTGACTG
This sequence comes from Bactrocera correcta, assembly GCA_027475135.1. Classification (NCBI taxonomy): domain Eukaryota; kingdom Metazoa; phylum Arthropoda; class Insecta; order Diptera; family Tephritidae; genus Bactrocera; species Bactrocera correcta. Next base: position 5,577 of record JAPZAG010002797.1, on the reverse strand, counting down.
CTGTCTGCACTCGTCAAGTAGATACTGCAGTTGACTCTCCAGCTGCTAACAAAGCTGTGTCATCCGCAAATGTCGCTGTCATATAACTAGAGTTAGATGGCAAGTTACTAGTAAAAAGCAAATAAAGCAACAACACACTTCCCTGGGGAACACTCGCTTCTATAGGTTGCAAGTTAGGGTAAGCATCCTCTTGTTTAATGCGGAAGTATCTATTTTTTAAGTACGACGCAATTATTTCGTAAAATTGTTTGGGTAGCATGTATTTCAATTTGAGCAGTAGACCCTGGTTAATTGTTGAATGGTGCTCACGGAAGCCAAATTGATGTGTTGGTATCAGATGTTTATGAACGATTATTGGTTTGAGCCTATTTATGAGAACATTCTTAAAGATTTCAGATAAAGCTGGCTGCAACGCAATTGGTCTACGTGATGTAATATTGTGCACTGGCTTACCTGGCTTAGGTATAATAATGACTTCAGATACTTTGCAAAGCGATGGAACTTAACCACCGTTATGCGTAAATGTGTTTCTCAATTGATTTGCAAATACGGCAGCTTTTTGTTCATTCGTTTTGGCCCATTTAGTTTCGTTAAGTTTAAATGTTGTTACTCGTACAAGTTTTATTTGTTTATTCATATTTCTTGCAGCTTTCCAGAGTGAATAGTCGGTGGATTTATCAGCTGTAAGTTTATTCAGATAAGTTTTGAAGGGAAAAAAATTTTTAAAATTTTTAATTTGTGTTCTTAGTTTCGCTGTATATTTATTAAGTTCAGTTTTGAGAGCAGAGGACCTAGTTTGCTGACATCTCCGTCGAAGCTTGCGCTTTTTATGGATACTTTCTAAGATGTGTTTCAGGTATTTGGTACCTTTAGATTCTCGCGGGTATTTGGTGCATTTTTCCATGCAACGTTTTGAATTATTTTTGTGAAATCTTCAACCTCACAGTCTAACTCAATACCTGTCGATATGTGCTTAAGCTTTGGGGAAACTTTATTCACTATACTTTTAAATTTATACCAATTTGTCAGTTTCATACATAACGTTGGCTTGGAATAAAGAGTTGGTAGCATTAGAGAATGGTCAGAGCTTAGGTCTGAGCCATGTTTAATATATAAATTGAGTTTCGGTAGTTTATTGATTATAAATAAGTCAAAAAGGTCCGGCAATTTCTGTCTATCTGTAGGCCAATAAGTAGATCTTCCCGTAGAAACAAAATTTTTTATTTATTTATTTACATTAGAGCTAATTATAAATAATTAATTCACTAAGTTGAAGCGCTGGCTACTGAGGCCTTCGGCTCTTATATTACAATATTATATGTTTCTATAAGTTTCTAACATTGGTTTAGTTACAATTAAATTAAGTTTGATATCTTACATATCCTTAGAAAATTGTTGATTGCCCTGATATTGTCAGTATTTAGTGTCTTTAAGAGATTTGATGGTTTCGTTTTAGCAAAAGTAGTTGTCCCAGATTTATTTAAAGCGGTGCATTCATTTAAGTTGTGATTGACTGATATATTTGGCTGATTACAATATGAACAGCTTGGTTTAGCCGTTTTGTTTAAAAGATGACTGTGAGTTTTGATGGTATGGCCTATTCTCAGGCAAACAAACGTTTTTATATCTTCGCAAGAGCAATCAGTTGGTAGTTTGGCTTGGTGCCAGAGAGATTATGTTCCTTGTAATGGTGTTGAAAATTTGACCAATCTCTCGATCCTGACTCCTGAAGTACTTTTTTTTACCATGTTGCGAATGTCTTTCAGCGTGCAGTGATCGAATGCAAGTAGTGGTCCTTTTCCGACCTTTTTTGCACGGCCATCTGCAAATTGGTTTCCTCTAATACCAGTATGCTCAGGGATCCACAGGATCTTAATTCTGTTTTTGTGTTGATACAAAATTTCTTTTAAATTTAATTTTAAATTTTTCTTTTCTCTTGTTGATCAGCACTGAGTTTTTCTCATTTAAAATAGCGTTAATTTTCGATTTGCTATCTGTACATATGATATATTTTTTTCTTGTTTGAGCGACAATTAGAACCGCTTCATATATCGCAGCCGCTTCAGCTGTAAAAATCGAGCAGTACGTTGGTAAAATTCCGACGGTTATGGTCGTTTGTTACCGCAAACGAAGTTTGATTTGGATCCGTCGGTGTATATTAATTTCCACCCCGGTTTGCACTTTGCTACTGTGTCGTTGAAAAGCTGGATATATTGCTCTACATTGGTGGTTCTTTTTTGAAATTCGAATAGCGTACTTATTATTGACGATTTCAGCGTTAGCCAGTGCGGGTGCGTGGTCACTTTTAAAAGTTGTGGTGTCGAAATCATATGAAACTGATTGATAATATTCAAACATTTTATGATCGTAGATGGCTTGTTGGTTTTCGGATTTGTTTTCAGTAGATTAAACAAGATCGAGTTTTTTTACTGCATGAACTTTGGTATGAGCATCATTATGTTAAATTTTGTTCCATGGTGAATGTTTGGAAGACCTGCTTCAGTTAGTACTACTTTGGTTGGTGAGGTGGGGAATGCGTGAATGCTTCTTCTTGCCGAAACAAAAGTACATCCAACTGCTTGTGTAGCTTTAAAAAGTTCTCGACCATTGGTTGTAATTAAACGAGATCCTCAATAATTGTGTTTTGCGTTAAAGTCGCCACCGGTGATGTATCTTTCGTCATATTTTTTAATAAATTCGTATACGATTTTGATTTTATATTATGCCTAGGTGGATTATACAGAGCAATAAGATACAATGGTTGATTGATGTTTGCCTCCATATTCGCCCTAGACGATGTCGAGTAAAGTTGAAATCCGTTTGTCTATTCGTCCGTCTGTGTAAGCTGTAACTTGAGTAAAAATTGACCCTCTCAAAAAAGTAAGTGGGAGTTCGTAGATGGGCGTAATTAGACCACTACTACGCTCACAAAACGCAATTAACGGAAAATATATAAAGTGCCATAACTAAGCACTAAATTAAGATATAAAACTCGAATTTAACAAAGTTGATCGCAGTAGAAAGGGGAAACTGTGGGCCAAAGATTTGGAAAAAAATACGCGTGGCACCGCCCTCTAATAGGTTTTAGTACTTTCTACTAACGATACTATTAAAGACTACTGGAAGTGCAATAAACTAATACATATATATGACAGAGACATACAATTTTACGCCCGAAGTTGTATGAAGGAGCTTTACAGGAGCCATTGGTGAACTCACATATCTCGATAACCAATCACTTGATTAAATTCCGTACGTGCAATTGTTCCACAATCTTATTTCAAAATTAAATTCCATTGATAGCTTCACTTTCCAGTACACAAGTCAAAAACCAACTAATTTGTCGGAACAAAACTTTGTTCGAATAATCTCCTTTTGGCCAAAAATATCGGTTCATCTGCAAGATATATTATCGCAATGCAGAAAGAATTCTCTCTTGATTATATTAAATATGTGTGTCAAAACAGGCTCCAATCGTCAAACGGGTGAACCACGCGAGAGTCGTGTCAAGCTGGCATGTTATTTTTGTTCAGTATTGTTTGACATTACAGCATGGGAAGACTTACGCCTGCACATTGTTTACAAATCGTTACACTTTCTTACGAAAATTCACATTCTGTAAAGAATGTGTTTCGCGCGCTTCGCCCATTTTATGGTCAACATAATCGGGCTACTGATTGCACTATTGGCAGCAATATTCGAGCCAATAGCAAGCAGTGAAGAAAGTACAGCAGCCGTAGATGAAAGTGTACACGAAGACCGTGGAGAGTCGATTCGATCGCAGTAACTGGGACTGACGTATGAACGATGTGGTGCATTCTCTTCGATATCTCAAATTGAAAGTGAACAAAATACAGCTTGTTTAAGAACTGAAGCCGCTAGACATTCCCGAGCGACATCACTTCGCTTTTGGGTTTTTAAAAAATTCTAAGACGACATTTTCGAGCCAAATTGTACCTCAATGAGTATGTAAACAAGCAAAGACCACCAGGGAGACTCAAGAGCTGCCTTTCCATTCAGAAAAAATAACTGTCTGTTGTGGTTTGTGTGCCGTTGGAATCATAGGTCCATATTTCTTCAAAAATTATGCCTATGAAAACGTTACCGTTAATGGCGACCCCATTTGCGCCATTACATAGGTTGCTATATATATTTCTGGACTAGGCAAAACTAAGGGTTGCCAGGTGCAATCTGACATTTCTATTGGAAAGTTTGACATATTTTAGCATAACATCACTTAGAACGTTTTGTCATTTAATCGTGAATTGTTTTATTTACAGGGAATTAAAAAATTCATCTCGGCCAAAAAATGGAATTAACTCGTAAACATTTTCGTGCGATCATTTTTAACAACTTTCGACGTAATCCACATGCATCGATGAACTAAAATTTTTGATGGCTATGAAGCACCATCCTATAGCGCTGTAAAAAACTGTTACAACGAATTCAATTGTGGCCGACGCTCGCTCAAAGACGAAGGTCATCCAAAACAGCTGTTGTGCCAGAAAACATCGATGCCGTACGTGAACTGATAGTGCAAGACCGTCATGTAACATACCTTTAGATAGAAGCACGCCTATGCATTTCTCCCACCAGCATACATTCGATATTGCATGAACACCTGGCCGCAAAAAAAGGGTTTTTTCTCGTTGGATCCCGCACAATTTGACAATCGCTCAAAAAAAGGATCGTGTGGATTGGTGTAAAGAAATGCTGAAAAAATACGATCGCGGTGCTTCAAAAGACGTTTATAAGATCTTCACAGGTGACGAATCATGGATCTATGCGTATGAGCCCAAAACAACACAGCAAACGACCGTGTGGGTCTTCCAGAACGAGCCAAATCCAACGACACAAAAAAAAAAAAAAAAAAAATTTTCGTTTAAAAATATGCCTATTTTCATTATTAGGCCAGAAATATATATAACCGATTATTTGATGGATGAAATTGAAGAAGTCGATATTAATATGACGGCGCTATTTCCCACACATCGCATTAATTTACTGAGAGAGAAGGCTTTATTGAGCGAATATCTTCACGTTTTTGGGGCCCGGGCGATTGGCTACCAGGGTCGCGTGATATCATACTTTTAGACTTTTTCTTGAGAGAATATGGGGAAATATAAAGTCTATGCATAGAATCCCGCTTCGTTTCAGACCTTGGGGCAAAAAATCGCGCGTGTTATTCGCTTGTTACCAGCCGAAATGCTCGAACGAGTCATCGTGAGTTCGATTCAACAGATGAACCATCTGAGACGTAGCTGCGCCCATCATTTGAAAAAGATATTCAAGTTTTCTTTCGCACAATAATAATAAACACGTCCCATTCAATTTGCAATTTCATTGTTTTTTCTTAAAGGGTCCCGGTGGTCTAGAACGCTCAAATTAAGGGTGTTTTCTGATTTTATTTTAAAGGTTTAAGAAAAGAGCAATCAATTTAAAATTTTCACAGTTTATTTATACACTTATGAAAAGTACAAAAATCTTTTTTTCTTAAATAAAAAAAAATTTTTAAAAATATTAAAAATGTCGTCCAAAAAAAGGTATCTTAAAAAATGACTCCCGGTGCCGTTGTTG
>JAPZAG010002796.1:0-14270 GCA_027475135.1 Bactrocera correcta | reverse complement strand
TTACTAAATGTGTATGTACAAGAAAACCGATTTTATACCTAAATAAAAGATTACGGAATTCAACCAAACATACTGCCGTTATGCCGTTATGGCTTAATGTAAACTTCAGTAAGATAGAGAGGGTTAATTAACCTAAATATGCTAAACCAGTTATATGAAGCATTTCGATATCGATTGCTAAATGTGTATGTACAACAAAATCGACTTTATACCTAAATATAAGATTGCGGAATTCTGCCACATATACTGCCGTTAAACTTCAGTAAGATAAAGAAGGTTAATTAACTTAAATATGCTAAACCAGTTATTTGAAGCATTTTGATATCGATTGCAAAATGTGTATATACAAGAAAATCGACTTTATACCTAAAGATAAGATTACGGAATTCTTCCACATGTACTGTCGTTATGCCGCCATGGCTTTATATCACCTTCAATACGTTAAAGAAGGTTAATTATTTTAAATATGTTAAACTAATGGTTTGAAGCATTTCGATATCGATTGCTAAATGTGTAAATACAAGAAAATCGACTTTATACCTAAATATAAAATTATAACATTATGGAATTCTTCTAAATGCACTGCCGTTATACCGTTAGGGCTTTATGTAGACTTCAGTAAGCTAAAAAATGTTTATTAACTTAATATGTGAAACTAATGATTTGAAGCATTTCGATATCGATAGCTAAATGTGTATATACAAGAAAATCGACTTTATACCTAAATATAAGATTACGGAATTCTTCTACATGCACTGCCGTTATGCCGTCATGGCTATATGCAAACTTCAGATCGTTAAAGAAGGTTTATTAACTTAAATATGTTAAACTAATGAAGTGACCCATCTCGATATCGATTGCTAAATGTGTATATACAACAAAATCGACTTTATTCCTAGATATAAGATTACGGAATTATTCTAAATACACTGCCGTTATGCCGCCATGGATTTATGCCAACTTCAGTTGGCTAAAGAAGTTTAATTAACTTAAATATGTTAAACTAATGATTTGAAGCATATCGATATCGATTGCTAAATGTGTATATACAAGAAAATCGAATTTATACCTAAATATAAGATAATGGAATTCTTCTGAATGCACTGCAGTTATACCCTTAAGGCTTTATGTAGACTTCAGTGCATTAAAGAACGTTTATTAACTTAGATATGTTAAACTAATGATTTGAAGCATTTCGATATCGATTGCTAAATGTGTATATACAAGAAAATCGGTTTTATACCTAAATATAAGATAACGGAATTCTTTTAAATGCACTGCCGTTATGCCGCCATGGATTTATGCCAACTTCAGTTTGTTAAAGAAGGTTTATTAACTCAAATATGTTAAACTAATGAGTTGAGGCATCTCGATATCGATTGCTAAATGTGTTTATGCAACAAAATCGACTTTATACCTAAATAGAAGTTTACGGAATTCTTCTGAATGCACTGCAGTTATACCCTTAAGGCTTTATGTAGACTTCAGTGCGTTAAAGAACGTTTATTAACTTATGTTAAACTAATGATTTGAAGCATTTCGATATCGATTGCTAAATGGGTATATACAAGAAAATCGACTTTATACCTAAATATAAGACTACGGACTTCTTCTAAATGCACTGCCGTTATGCCGCCATGGATTTATGACAACTTCAGTTTGTTAAAGAAGGTTTATTAACTCAAATATGTTAAACTAATGAGTTGAAGCATTTCGATATCGCCTGCTAAATGTGTACATACAAGAAAATCAAATTTATACCTAAATATAAGATAACGGAATTCTTCTAAATGCTCTGCCGTTATGCCGTTAAGGCTTTATGTAGACTTCAGTAAGACAGAGAGGGTTTATTAACTTGAATATGTTAAACTAATGATTTGAAGCATTTCGATATCGATTGCTAAATATGTAAATACAAGAAAATCGACTTTACACCTAAATATAAGAATACGGAATTCTTCTAAATGCACTGCAGTTATACCGTTAAGGCCTTATGAAGACGTCAGTGCGTTAAAGAAGGTTTATTAACTTAAGTATGTTAAACTAATGATTTGAAGCATTTCGATATCGATTGCTAAATGTGTACATACAAGAAAATCAAATTTATACCTTAATATAAGATAACGGAATTCTTCTAAATGCACTCCCCGTTATACCGCCATGGCTTTATATCAACTTCAATACGTTAAAGAAGGTTAATTAACTTAAATATGTTAAACTAATGATTTGAAGCAATTCGATATCGCTTGCTAAATGTGTATATACATGAAAATCGAATTTATACCTAAATATAAGATAACGGAATTCTTCTGAATGCACTGCAGTTATACCCTTAAGGCTTTATGTAGACTTCAGTGCGTTAAAGAACGTTTATTAACTTAGATATGTTAAACTAATGATTTGAAGCATTTCGATATCGATTGCTAAATGTGTATATACAAGAAAATCGACTTTATACCTAAATATAAGATAACGGAATTCTTCTACATGCACTGCCGTTATGCCGCCATGGATTTATGCCAACTTCAGTTCGTTAAAGAAGGTTTATTAACTCAAATATGTTAAACTAATGAGTTGAAGCATCTCGATATCGTTGCTAAATGTGTATATACAACAAAATCGACTTTATACCTAAATATAAGATTACGGAATTCTTCCCAATGCACTGCCGTTATACCGTTATGGCTTTATGAAACTTCAGTACGATAAAGAAGGTTAATTAACTTAAATATGTTAAACTAATGATTTGAAGCATTTCGTTATCGATTGCTAAATGTGTATAAAACAAGAAAATCGTTTTTATACCTAAATATAAGATTACGGAATTCTTCTCAATGCACTGCCGTTATGCCGCCATGGCTTTATGTAACTTAAAGTACGTTAAAGAAGGTTAATTAACTTAATTATGTTAAACTAATGATTTGAAGAAATTCGATATCGCTTGCTAAATGTGTATATACAAGAAAATCGAATTTATACCTAAATATAAGTTTAGGGAAATTTCTTCCAAATGCACTGCCGTTATGCCGTTAAGGCTTTATGTAAAACTTCAGTAATTTAAAGAGAGGGTTTATTAATTTAAAGATATGTTTAACTAATGATTTGAAGCATTTCGATATTGATTGCTAAATGTGTATTTTTAACAAGAAAATCGACTTTAAAACTTAATATAAGATTACGGCATTCTTCCAAATGCACTGCCGTTATGCCGCCGTGGCTTTATGCCAATTCAGTCGTTAAAGAAGGTTTATTAACTCAAATATGTTAAACTAATGAGTTGAAGCATCTCGATATCGCTTGCTAAATGTGTATATACAACAAAATCGACTTTATACCTAAATATAAGATTACGAAATTCTTCTAATGCACTGCCGTTATACCGTTAGGCTTTATGTAAACTTCAGTAAGATAAAGAAGGTTAATTAACTTAAATATGTTAAACTAATGATTTGAAGCATTTCGTTATCGATTGCTAAATGTGTATATAAAGAAAATCGTTTTTATACATAAATATAAGATTACGGAATTCTTCTCAATGCACTGCCGTTATGCCGCCATGGCTTTATATTAACTTCAATACGTTAAAGAAGGTTAATTAACTTAATTATGTTAAACTAATGATTTGCAGCATTTCGGTATCGATTGCTAAATATGTATATACAAGAAAATCGGCTTTATACCTAATATAAGATAACGGAATTCTTCTACATGCACTGCCGTTATGCCGCCATAGCTTTATGTCAACTTCAGTTCGTTAAAGAAGGTTTATTAACTTAAATATGTTAAACTAATGAGTTGAAGCATCTCGATATCGATTGCTAAATATGTATATACAGAAAATAGACTTTATACCTAAATATAAGTTTACGGAATTCTTCCAAATGCACTGCCGTTATGCCGTTAAGGCTTTATGTAGAATTCAGTAAGATAGAGAGGGTTAATTAACTTAAATATGTTTAACTAATGATTTGAAGCATTTCGATATCGATAGCTAAATGTGTATATACAAGAAAATCGACTTTATACTTAATAGAAGATTACGGAATTCTTCCAAATGCACTGCCGTAATACCGCCGTGGCTATATGCCAAATTCAGATCGTTAAAGAAGATTTATTAACTTAAATATGTTAAACTAATGATTTGAAGCAATTCGATATCGCTTGCTAAATGTGTATATACAAGAAAATCGAATTTATACCTAAATATAAGATAACGGAATTCTTCTGAACGCACTGCAGTTATACCCTTAAGGCTTTATGTAGACTTCAGTGCGTTAAAGAACGTTTATTAACTTAGATATGTTAAACTAATGATTTGAAGCATTTCGATATCGATTGCTAAATGTGTATATACAAGAAAATCGACTTATACCTAAATATAAGAAAACGGAATTCTTCTCATGCACTGCCGTTATGCCGCCAGACTTTATGCCAACTTCAGTTCGTTAAAGAAGGTTTATTAACTCAAATATGTTAAACTAATGAGTGAAGCATCTCGATATGGTTGCTAAATGTGTATATACAACAAAATCGACTTTATACCTAAATATAAGATTACGGAATCCTTCCCAATGCACTGCCGTTATACCGTTATGGCTTTATGTAAACTTCAGTAAGATAAAGAAGGTTAATTAACTTAAATATGTTAAACTAATGATTTGAAGCATTTCGTATCGATTGCTAAATGTGTATATAAAAGAAAATCGTTTTTATACATAAATATAAGATTACGGAATTCTTCTCAATGCACTGCCGTTATGCCGCCATGGCTTTATATTAACTTCAATACGTTAAAGAAGGTTAATTAACTTAATTATGTTAAACTAATGATTTGAAGCAATTCGATATCGCTTGCTAAATGTGTATATACAAGAAAATCGAATTTATACCTAAATATAAGATAACGGATTTCTTCTGAATGCACTGCAGTTATACCCTTAAGGCTTTATGTAGACTTCAGTGCGTTAAAGAACGTTTATTAACTTAGATATGTTAAACTAATGATTTGAAGCATTTCGATATTGATTGCTAAATGCGTATTTTACAACAAAATCGACTTTATACTAAATATAAGATTACGGATTCTTCAAAATGCACTGCCGTTATGCCGCCATTGCTTTATGCCAACTTCAGTCCGTTAAAGAAGGTTTATTAACTCAAATATGTTAAACTAATGAGTTGAAGCATCTCGATATCGCTTGCTAAATGTGTATATACAACAAATCGACTTTATACCTAAATATAAGAATACGAAATTCTTCTAAATGCACTGCAGTTATACCGCTAAGGCCTTATGAAGACGTCAGTGCGTTTAAGAAGGTTTGTTAACTTAAGTATGTTAAACTAATGATTTGAAGCATTTCGTATCGATTGCTAAATGTGTATATAAAGAAAATCGTTTATACTAAATATAAGATTACGGAATTTCTAATGCACTGCGTTATGCCGCCATGGCTTTATATACTTCATACGTTAAGAAGGTTAATTAACTTAATATTTAAACTAATGATTTGAGATTCGTATCGATTGCTAAATTGTATATACAAGAAAATCGTTTATACCTAAATAAAGTACGGAATTCCCAAATATACTCCGTTAGAGTATACTTTATGTTAAACTAATGAGTTGAAGCATCTCGATATCGATTGCTAAATATGTATATACAGAAATAGACTTTATACCTAAATATAAGTTTACGGAATTCTTCCAAATGCACTGCCGTTATGCCGTTAAGCTTTATGTAAATTCAGTAAGATAGAGAGGGTTAATTAACTTAAATATGTTTAACTAATGATTTGAAGCATTTCGATATCGATAGCTAAATGTGTATATACAAGAAAATCGACTTTATACTTAATAGAAGATTACGGAATTCTTCCAATGCACTGCCGTAATACCCCTGGCTATATGCAAATTCAGTCGTTAAAGAAGTTTATTAACTTAAATATGTTAAACTAATGATTTGAAGCAATTCGATATCGCTTGCTAAATGTGTATATACAAGAAAATCGAATTTATACCTAAATATAAGATAACGGAATTCTTCTAACGCACTGCAGTTATACCCTAAGGCTTTATGTAACTTCAGTGCGTTAAAGAACGTTTATTAACTTAGATATGTTAAACTAATGATTTGAAGCATTTCGATATCGATTGCTAAATGTGTATATACAAAAAATCGACTTATACCTAAATATAAGAAAACGGAATTCTTCTCATGCACTGCCGTTATCCGCCAGCTTTATGCAACTTCAGTTCGTTAAAGAAGGTTTATTAACTAAATATGTTAAACTAATGATGAAGCATTCGATATGGTTGCTAAATGTGTATATACAAAAAATCGACTTTATACCTAAATATAAGATTACGGAATCCTTCCCAATGCACTGCCGTTATCCGTATGGCTTTATTAAACTTCATAAGTAAAGAAGGTTAATTAACTTAAATATGTTAAACTAATGATTTGAAGATTTCGTTATCGATTGCTAAATGTGTATATAAAAGAAAATCGTTTTTATACTAAATATAAGATTACGGAATTCTTCTCAATGCACTGCCGTTATGCCGCCATGGCTTTATTTAACTTCAATACGTTAAAGAAGGTTAATTAACTTAATTATGTTAAACTAATGATTTGAAGCAATTCGATATCGTTGCTAAATGTGTATATACAAGAAAATCGAATTTATACCTAAATATAAGTAACGGATTTCTTCAATGCACTGCGTTATCCCTTAAGGCTTTATGTAGATTCAGTGTTAAAGAAGTTTATTAACTTAATATGTTAAACTAATGATTTGAAGCATTTCGATATTGATTGCTAAATGGTATTTTACAAAAAATCGACTTTATACTAAATAAAGATTACGGATTCTTCAAAATGCACTGCCGTTATCCGCCTTGCTTTATGCCAATTCAGTCGTTAAAGAAGGTTTATTAACTCAAATATGTTAAACTAATGAGTTGAAGCATCTCGATATCGCTTGCTAAATGTGTATATACAACAAAATCGACTTTATACCTAAATATAAGAATACGAAATTCTTCTAAATGCACTGCAGTTATACCGCTAAGGCCTTATGAAGACGTCAGTGCGTTTAAGAAGGTTTGTTAACTTAAGTATGTTAAACTAATGATTTGAAGCATTTCGATATCGATTGCTAAATGTGTATATACAAGAAAATCGACTTTATACCTAAATATAAGATTACGGAATTTTTCTAAATGCACTGTCGTTATGCCGCCATGGCTTTATATCACCTTCATTACGTTAATGAAGGTTAATTAACTTAAATATTTTAAACTAATGATTTGAAGATTTTCGATATCGATTGCTAAATGTGTATATACAAGAAAATCGATTTTATACCTAAATAAAAGCTTACGGAATTCACCCAAATATACTGCCGTTATGCCGTTATGGCTTTATGTAAACTTCAGTAAGATAAAAAAGGTTAATTAACCATGCTAAACCAGTTATTTGAAGCATCTCGATATCGATTGCTAAATGCGTATATACAACAAAATCGAATTTATACCTAAATATAAGATTACGGAAATCTTCTAAATGCACTGTCGTTATGCCGCCATGGCTTATATCATTATTCATTACGTTAGAGAATTTTGTTAAACTAATGATTTGAAGAATTTCGATATCGATTGCTAAATGCGTATATACAACAAATTCGGCTTTATATCTAAATATAAGATTACGGAATTCTTCGAAATACACTGCCGTTATGCCGTTATGGCTTTATATAAATTTCAGTACGTTTAAGAAGGTTAATTTACTTAAATATGCTAAACGATTGATTTGAAGCATTTCGATATTGATTACTAAATGTGTATGTACAAGAAAATCGATTTTATACCTAAATAAAAGACTACGGAATTCACCCAAACATACTGCCGTTATGCCGTTATGGCTTTATGTAAACTTCAGTAAGATAAAGGGGGTTAATTAACCTAAATATGATAAACCAGTTATATGAAGCATTTCGATATCGATTGCTAAATGCCTATATACAACAAAATCGAACTTATACCTAAATATAAGATTACGGAATTTTTCTAAGTGCACTGTCGTTATGCCGCCATGGCTTTATATCACCTTCATTACGTTAAAGAAGGTTAATTAACTTAAATATGTTAAACCAATGATAAATGTATAATGTGTAAATACAAGAAAATCGAATATATACCTAAATATAAGATTACGGAATTCTTCTACATACACTGTCGTTATGCCGCCATGGCTTTATATAACCTTCATTACGGTAAAGAAGGTTTATTAACTTAAATATGTTAAACTAATGATTTGAAGCATTTCGATATCGATTGCTAAATGTGTATGTACAACAAAATCGACTTTATACCTAAATATAAGATTGCGGAATTCTGCCACATATACTGCTGTTAAACTTCAGTAAGATAAAGAAGGTTAATTAACTTAAATATGCTAAACCAGTTATTTGAAGCATTTTGATATCGATTGCAAAATGTGTATATACAAGAAAATCGACTTTATACCTAAATATAAGATTACGGAATTCTTCCACATGTACTGTCGTTATGCCGCCATGGCTTTATATCACCTTCAATACGTTAAAGAAGGTTAATTATTTTAAATATGTTAAACTAATGGTTTGAAGCATTTCGATATCGATTGCTAAATGTGTAAATACAAGAAAATCGACTTTATACCTAAATATAAAATTATAACATTACGGAATTCTTCTAAATGCACTGCCGTTATACCGTTAAGGCTTTATGTAGACTTCAGTAAGCTTAAAAATGTTTATTAACTTAATATGTTAAACTAATGATTTGAAGCATTTCGACATCGATAGCTTAATGTGTATATACAAGAAAATCGACTTTATACCTAAATATAAGATTACGGAATTCTTCTACATGCACTGCCGTTATGCCGTCATGGCTATATTCAAACTTCAGATCGTTAAAGAAGGTTTATTAACTTAAATATGTTAAACTAATGAAGTGAGCCATCTCGATATCGATTGCTAAATGTGTATATACAACAAAATCGACGTTATTCCTAGATATAAGATTACGGAATCCTTCCATATGCACTACTGTTATACCGTTATGGCTTTATGTAAACTTCAGTAAGAAAAAGAATAATAATTAACTTAAATATGTTAAACTAATGATTTGAAGCATATCGATATCGATTGCTAAATGTGTATATAAATTAAGTGTTTTCGTCCTTTTTAGTTTAAGTATTTTTTATTCCTCATTAATCGATACGGCGATACAACTCGCCTGTTCCACGTCCACCTTTTTATTGATTCTTACTGCCACTTCACTCTGATCTCAAGCTTACGAAAAATGAATTAGGTGCATCGATTGTTGTTGGAGAGCATTCCACTCCTTTGGAAGCGAAAGATGCGTTTTCCCGCGCATTTTTAGAAGAACGGGAATTGACAATAGAAAACATCGGAGAGCATGGAAAGCTGTTGCTAAGACCTCACTCTTGCTTGCGCTCATCTTCTAATGTATGTACCATATGGTATGTATGTATGTATGCAGGTATGGATGCACCGATTGCGTCGGTGGTTTAACCCAACGCACCATACAAGAGGAACAGCACCTTCTATAGCACGCTGCTACACGTTACGTTAACTATCCTCCTTCTTAAGTTCGAAGCGTCCTCGGTTTGATCAGATACTTCGATCCACACCTTTTTTCATTTGATGAGCATATGTATAATGCTTGAATTCTCAGAGTTTACTGACAGTGGAAACATATTTGCGTGGTAGTTTGGCTTAAGTTTTACAAAGGATTTGGCTTAGTTACTACTGACTACAATAAAGAACAGAATTACTATGAATGTTAAATTATACAAAATAAATTAAACAATGTCATACAAAATTAATTATAATTCAATTTGCGAAATTTCTTAAGATTATCGTGATAATTCGAAAAATTAGCAAGTGGTTTATTTAAATATATATTTTATGTTATTTTAATGCTGTTGCCCTTTGCTTATGATGTTTTGTTTTTTTTTTTTATGTGGTTTGCTTAGAAAAAAATATAGATTTGAATGGTTTTATCTTCAACGAAGATTGCTTTTATGTACCTTTCTGCCATCAATCAAAACTGTCGTGCCGAGGTCTTTTTCAATTCTCTTCTCAACAAACACCTTATCAAATTTGTTTCCAAGTCTTTTATTTCGTCTGATAAAAACTTTATCTCCAACGCTATAAGTTTTAACTGCTTTCCCTTGATTGTTTCTTTGTAGAGTCTTTTCCTGAGTTTCGGATAACTTGTTCCTTATAAAATCTAGCTTTTCTGTCGCGCAATTGTGAAATATATCGGTTGGTCTAGCATTGATGACGGAATGATAGCTACAATTGTATTTGTGCGTTGCTAAAATAACCAAACTAATAGGATCATCTATCTTTTGCTGCTCTTTAATACAGCGCGCAATTTCCAACAAAGTGGAGTGGAACCTTTCTACCTGACCATTGCTTTCGCTGTGAAGAGTGGGTATGAAGAATTGGTCTATCGAAAAACTATCTCTTAGTAAAATTTTAATTGCATTTGATTGAAAGGCCTTTTCGTTATCAGAAACAATGACTTTGGTGTTACTGAATGCTAATAAAACTTCTAACATAGCGTATTTGATGTCAATCGTAGCTCTTGAAATAATAGGTTTCACGATAGCAAACTTAGAGAATTTATCTATACATGTTAAAAATAATTGCTTCCCAGTTATAAAAATATCCATATGGAGGATTTCTCCTGGAAGGTGTGGGATTGGTGTTTTGCCTATTCCTGGATCGGGGGGTTTTCGTTGGTACTTATTCTCCGAACATATCTTACAATTCGTTATTATTGATTTCAGTAATTTTTTTATGTCTGGAAAGTAATACTCGCGGGTAATTTGGCGAAAGTTTTCGTGTAAGCCGCGATGAGCCCGATTGTGTTCCGTTGCTATCACTTCCATTTGGTCATCTTTATTGATTAAATCAATTAAGAGAATCTCAGTGTGAATAAATTTAACGCCAGGAAAAGCCGATAATATTACATTTTGTACTTGTGCTAATGTTTTGAGACCGCAGAATATTCCGTTGGTGACGTTAGGGTTAATAATACTTTTCAAGCATTGAAGAAGACTATCTAGGGTGTCGAAGCTGATCGTGTGACGAATCAGTTTTTTAAAAAGAATTTTGGTATTTTTGCTAAAATGATTTGACTTGGAAACCATTAACTGGTTTCTGAATTGGTTAATTGGACAATGAACTGTTTTAATTACTTCACTTAAAGACTCTTCGCTGTGTACAGTTTCGTCTGAAGCAACTTCGCGCAAATTGTGGGAAAACTGCCTAGAAAGTGCATCTGCTACTATATTATCTTTTCCAGGTTTAAAATGAAAAGTTGGCGCAAACTCTTCTATGAACGCTCGCCATCTTTTCATTTTGGTGTTCGGATTTTTCTCTGATATTGCAAATATCAGTGGCTGGTGGTCAGTAAAAATTTTGATATCTCTGATTCCGTACAAATAATGGCGAAGTTTCCTCAATGCCCATACAATTGCAAGTAACTCACGTTCGTTAGTAGCGTAATTTTGTTCACTAGCGGAGAGTGTCCGTGAAATCATTGTAATGGGTCGACCTTTTTGCGATAAAACCGCACCTAACGCTGTAGAAGAGGCATCTGTTGTGAGCTCAAAAGATTGGTTATAGTCGGGGTATTGAAGTAAAACATCCTCTGAAGCTAGTATCTGTTTTATTCGCTCAAAGGCTTGAAACGCTTCAGGGTTAAAATCGATTTTCACATTTTTTGAGTTGCGTTTACCCACTTGTCCGTTTTCTCCGCGAAGATACACGGTCAAAGGTTTGACGATAGCAGCATAATCTTTTATAAAACGCCGGTAGTACCCGGATAGGCCAAGGAATGAATGTAACGCTCGAAGGGTTTGCGGAAGCTCATAATTAACAATATCATGAACCTTATCCGGACAAGTTCTAATACCTGTTTGAGAGACGAGAAATCCCAGGAACTCTACCTCGGTTTTAAAAAATTTTGATTTTTCAGGCGATACTCTCATTCCGGCTTTCTCAAGTTTTTGAAGTAAGTGGTCGATGTGTTTTAAGTGCGACTCTCCATCTGGAGAGTAAATAATTATGTCGTCGACATAAACATGACAATATTTCCCTATAGCTTCACGTAAAACATCATCGATGGCCCTTTGAAAAATACTGGGGGCATTCCTTAACCCAAAAGGTAATCTACAGAACTCGTATTTCCCGTTGTTTATACTAAACGCCGTTTTCTGCCTATCCTGCTCACACATAATGATTTGATGAAATCCTGACTTAAGGTCTAATGTTGTGAAAAATTTTGAGTTTCCTAAGTTGGCCAAGATTACAGATGTATCCGGAATGGGATATCGATCCGGAATTGTTTTTTCATTAATTTTCCGAAAATCGATTACCATTCGCAATTTTGGCTTTCCGTCTTTGTCAAAACCCTTCTTAGACACCACATGAACAGGTGAATTATAAGGCGAACAAGATTCCCTTATTATACCTTCCTTAAGAAGCGTAGTTATTTCATTATTTATAAATGGGGCTACAGAAATTGGATAGGGATAACTTCTGCTGTATATCGGTTCGTTTGTATTTGTACGAATTCTGCCTTTAACGGTCGTGTTGTATGCCAAAGCTCTGTTTGGGTCAGCAAAAGCGTTGATATTCTTACTTATAATCTGTTGAAACTGAGCTTGGAATTTGGCTGGGACTGTATCTTCTTCTATCGTAATTAAATTTACTTGATCGCATGAAAGAAAGTGTAATTTTTCTTTACCATTTCGGTAAAGTAAATACCCTCTAACAGTGTCAATTTTCGCATTAATTTGTTTTAAAAAATCGTAACCTATAATACCGTCGAACGTGCTCAAGTTGGAAAGCAGAAAAAACGTTGAGGTATTGTCTAACACATTAATAATGCACTTTCTATTTATCAGATTTGTCCCGTTTATTGAGTTCAAATTGAAAGGTTTTTCTAAAGGCTTAATGCCTTGTAGAAATGAAAAATTCTTTATGTAATTTTTTGACGTCCCAGTGTCAATTAAAAGGCGAAGCTCCTGACCGTTTCTGCACTTTTTCGTAATAAACGGTAGGAGCGATTTCAGTTTAAATAATTAACCTCGTCACCGTATTCCACCTCAACGTCATCATTGTAATTATGACTATATTCGTTTTCAAATTCAATATTCCGACTCAAGTTTTCCTCCTCATTCGAAATAGTTTCTAATCCTTCTGGCATATAATTTACCCTTTGTAGTTTCTGAAAAGGTGAACGATCGGAATGTGACTGTTCGCGATTCCGTTTAAATGTTACTGCCAAATTTGGATTTAAATGCTGCTGTTTAGGAATATAATTAGGTGTGGTACACGGTTGAACTGAATTTGTAATATATTGGTGCTGTGGATTAGGTACGTTTGGAATATTATGACGCTGCCTGAAATAACTTGTATTATTATCAACTTCCATTGGAGCTATTCTATTGGAAGCATTTTGGTACTGGTATGCGGTCGGTTATTGCGCTCTAGTTGTTTGTATTGAGACATTATTGGCTTATTGGGGTTAAAAGTATTTCCGTGCGCAAAGGCCTCTGCAAAATCGTATCGTTTATGATTGACTTGGAGTTCTTGAGCAACTGAAAGAGCATTTGGAAGGTCTTTGGGTCTATCAGAGAAAAGTATATCGCACAGTGGGCGGCGGAGTCCTGATATAAAAACGCGTAGAGCGTTCTCCCTAGCGCGTTCATTTAAATTGGCGATGATATCTTTATTCTCGCTATATGTCATGATCTGCTTGTTTATTATAAGGCATAGTTTTTTATCTACTCTATTGTAGTACTCGGTAATAGAAAGATTATCCTGCCTAAGAATGCTTAGCTCATTTTCCAGTACATATAGCGGCGTTTTATCGGCATATTCTTGATCTAACCTAGTTAGTATTGCCCTAAAATTAAGAATTGTGTTAAAAGATGCAAGTGTGGCGTTTGCAGAACCTATAATTTTGTTTCGAAATATGCCCATTGCGATGTAGTATTTTTCGGACCCCTCGGTATAATAGTTAATGGCAAATTCAGCTGCGCTTCGCCAGGCTGGATAAGAAACTGAATTACCACTGAATTCGGGGAGAGACTTTATGAGATCTAAACTTGAACTATTTTCTAAAACCAATGGGTTAATCGCGACAGGCAAATATTGTTCAACGCCACGTGGTTGAAA
>JAPZAG010002795.1:7500-14276 GCA_027475135.1 Bactrocera correcta | reverse complement strand
TAAATCTACTTGAGCAACTATATTCGTGCGGTTTGTCAAAATATGGCTGAGTTATTATGCCTGAGGTGATTTTGGGTTGGAAGACGAAGGAAGTCTTGGGCGGTCAAAAACGTTTGAAGCTGAGGAACTGGTAGTAAAACTCGATGAAGATTATTGAGCAAGAAGTGCTCGTGGAACCATTGGGCGTCCCTCAAGGAGCCATTTTAAAACATTTAAAAACTGCCGCTTATATTCAAACCCAAGGAAATTGCATGTCATATGAATTGAAGCCAAGAGACGTTGCAAGACGATTTTCAATGTCAGATTTGCTGGATGAACTCTACAAAAATAAATCGTGATTAGATCGAATTGCGACTAGTGATAAAAAATAGATCCATAAAATGAGTGAGACCTGATCAACGGGGCAAATCCGAATATTCACGGAAGCAAAGTAATGCCATAAAAAAAGGATGTAATCAACTCAAACCATTAATGAAAAACGATATAGACAACACGTCATCAAACTGAAGCGTTCAGAGGCATCAAAACGTTCAGAATTAGCGACTAGGCACGAGACGGTCACTTTCATTTCACTTATCATTACAATACCAGGCCTCATCTTACAAGACCGTTCAGAAACCATTTGGAAAATAGCGATTGGGAAGTTTTGCCCCACCTGCTTTATAACCCATTGACGCAGTACGCTCTCATTGGTATGCTGTTCACATCAGAACAGGGTATCATTAATTTGCTTGGCTCATTCTTGGCCGCCAAGTCGTCGTAGTTCTTTTCGGAGGGAATCCACAAATTGCCAGAAAGATGGAACTGATATGTAGATTGAAACTTTTTTTCGAAAGTACTTGGCTCCTGTTAGTGCGCTCTCAGATGAAGAGAATTTAAAATCGTTATATTGTAGCAGTTCACGCAAGGAAGGAAAATTCTCTGAGCGCTATTCACTTGGATGTGGCTAGAAACGATTATTTTAAATATGGTTCAATTAGCTCACGATTTTCGATCCTAGCCCGAAAAACATCGTTTGAAGACGAGCTAAAGTGAAAAGGCGAAACATCCCAGGCTATTTTGATCCTTTCATTGGGCGTGTTTTAACATGGCGGGTCCCAAACTCAGCGCACAACCCTGGGGTGGGTGCGCTGAATTTGGGACCCGCCACGTGAAAAAACGCCCAATGAAAGGATCAAAACAGCCTGGGATGAGAGACCCTCCTTTTGATGACAACTCTTGCTGGAAAAGCAGAGGAAGAGGAAGACCTCCATTCACCATTCATAAAAACCTTATTACACTTGGAATCTTCAATTGACGCCAAATAGTGAAAAGGAAAAACGACTGGCGCGCTGTTCTAAACTCGACTATAATCGCGGAAGTGTTGTCTACGCCAATAAAGAAGAAGAAGAAATGAGCAGCTTTTTGAGGAGGATTGAACCAGCACAAAATTTTAGCTCTATATCTCAAAAACCGAAGTACCATTTCGCGTATACAAACAGACGGACGGATGGACAGGCAAAGGTACGTGGCTAAATCGGCTCAGCTCGTCACGCTGATAGCCTATATTTCGGGGTCTCTGACGATTCCTTCTGGACGTTGCAGTAATTGGGGCAAACTTAATATACTCAGTCGATACTTGAACCCATAGTCAAATTATAACCGAACTCAAGACGTCTGAAATCTAGTAAATATTGAATTATCTGACTGTGGCGAATTATTATTATTATTTTTTTTTTTTTTTCGAAAACACAGACTTGGATGAACATAGAAAAACTAACAAGTAACTACAAAGGCCTGACTCTAGAATTTCTTTCTATTCGTAATATCACTTTGTATCTGTGGTTTTTCAAAATAAAGTTTTTTTTTTGAGGAGAAAAGCTTCAATATATTGTTTCTAACAGTTAGAATGTGAACCGTTCACATGACAGTGGAGTCTACGTAACTGGAACGGAATCGAATTTTATTCGGCTATTGATTGTCAACTCGGCAGCATTCCTCTTAACTATTGCAGGAATATTTCCTGACACTACAATAACAACTGCAATCTGAGATTATTTGTAATAACACTTTAAAATATAATCCTCAGAAGTGTGCAGGATAATATTATGACTTAAAGTGACTCTTAGGAAGTGACCTTAACGTTTTTAAAGGAATTCGTATCGGGAAATCATAGTGCGTGAATTAAAAGTTAACGTCTGTAAGAAGACTGTCTGTAGTATGTCGGATAAGTAAGAATTCTTCACCAAAGAAAGTAATTACTTCAGAGAAATGGGTTCGTAACAAGAATTGGAAGCATTAGTATTGATTATCGCTAAAAGTTTGTGAACTGGAAGTAATTTTCCCGGGGATAAAATGAGTGGTTGAACACTGCAATTTCCACCAAAGAATACTTATGTAGATGGTTTCATAACGTCCCACCCTTTAATGGTAAGATCAAATATTACAGACGCTTTATGGGGAAAATGAAAGTTTAGGATTGGTGTATTATATCCTATTATTTTATTTGAAAGCGCAAGAAAATATTTTAAGATTTGAAAGTTGTTTCGAAAAACTTGAAGGTATTACTTGACTGAGTTTTTATGGGTATTAATTTTGATTTTGACTGCTTTTGTTAAAGAAAATTTTAGAGGTGTGCAGTTTGGGGAGTAATTTATACCATACAATCTTAGGGTTACTACAAATTCTAATTGTAAACTGAAAAGGTCTCAGTATGGCAGTGTGTTAAGGGACCCTTTGCGTATTCGTTTAAGTTTACCATAACTATGTAAGTTTAAAATTGAAGTTAAACGATTTTTCTATAATACTAACCCAAAACTATGCTAATGTAAAAATAAAAAATTAGTCATAAGGAAATTTTTATAATTCGCCTAAAGATATGGTAATGTTTGTATAAAATATGTAATAGCACCTCAGCCATTTCCTTTAATCAGCGCTCCGAAAAGTATGCTAATATTTAAACAAATTAATCAATGACCATATCGCACTGCTGACTACCCACTCATTCCCTGATTACAACGATAAATTGCGCTGGCGAAAATTAGCAAAACTCCGGAGATAATAAACGTTAAAATTTCCGACTCGAAGTCATATCCAAAAGCCGTAAACAAGCTGAAATTCATTCAAGTACGAGTATACTTCTATACTTGCGAGTATAAGCTTGCAAGACTTTCTTCAAGGGGTGCCAGCTACTTGCCGCGCCAGCCAGGCAAATTGCGGCAATTAATAATTTGCTATTGCTACTTGCTGTCTGCCAATGGCAGCAACACACACGCCACGACGGCTGGTGGTAAGGGTGACTCCACCAAAAGTGAATGCTAAGCTGAGTTGTGTGGCAACTTTATTGAGGAAGTTGAGCGCTGGAAATTATGAAATTAGAAATGGCAGCCGTAAATTTTCAACAGCTACACAGAATAGACACAAGCACTGAGCTGAGTTTTCGATTTTTTTTCTGTGTGTTAATTTTCGTTTTTGTCTTGAAAGAGTAGTGAGGCGGAAGAAGACTTTTGTCGAGAGGTGCGAAGGAGTTAGAGCTGGCAGGCAGGCGGACGGACAAACGGCAACTTTTCACAGTGCTTAAATTTTGTGGCATTATTTTTAAAGCTCAAAGGTGTGTCCACAGCAGCTGCACGGTTCCATTGCTTGCCTCGGAGCTGCATCGGCGCCCGCGCTGACAACTGCTGTCGGTTTACCAAGCTTTCGAAAAACTTTAAACATTAAATTTTCATGGCATGGTTAGCGCTTTCCAATTTTCATTAAAATAACAAGGCGACGCCGCCATTACTGAGCAACGGCTGATGGCAGAGCCGCGCCGCGCCGTTGGCGGGTTAGACGATTGGTGCGCTGCCTGGTTGGTTGGTTGGTGGGCTGTAGCGCGCTTAATGCGACTACTGCTCAGCGCTGATGGCGGCCTCACACACACATTCGAACACACACACACACAAGCTTGACGGTACAGCGCGCGTCCTTCGACAACTCACGCGGGAGTATGATGAAATTAAATTGGGGAAACTTTTCTGATGGCAGCCATCAGCTACACACTGACGTACACATACAGGCAACCTCCGCTGTCAGCTGTGGTAGTCGCAGCAATGGAGCCAGTGCCAAAGCCAGCTAAGCTGCCACACAGCTGAAAGCCACCAAACACACAAACTGTAAGTAGAGCGCCCGAAAGGTAGCACTCCCTTCATTAGTAACCCCTCAGCTGGCGATGGTAGCTCCAGCGATGCTCATGCGCCAGTACATGTCGCAAGGACTAAGCCGTCATGCCTCGCTTCACCCTCCTCCTCACCTCACCTCAGCACACCATACCACACCTTTCACTCATCAGCGATTTTACATGTAGTGGCCATGGACCATAGCCGCACTGGGCTCTAGCCGGAGCTCGTTCGTCCGTTGGTGCGCTGATTTTATTTATGCAACGTTGCATGGTTGCACGGTTGACTGGTCGAATTGGTAACGGTATGTTGACTTGCGCATGCATACATATTTAAATATATTTTAGCTATGCTATCGAGAGTGCCGGTTGGATCGACGAAATGGCTCAAGGAGCGGGATTTGGCAACGCCACGGCGAATGGCCGATAAGCAGGGCTCGCAAAACTTTACGCTTTAAGTGACTTTAATACAAACAAAATGTGCTACCATACCGTTGGTTGGCCGAAAATTTGCACAAACTTCAACACAGACCAGCGCGACCTCGTCGAACTTTCCCTCCAAACGCTCTCTCAACAACTAATTTTTCACCGCTTGAATCGCGCAGCTCCTACATTACACACTACAGGTTATTTCACCCCCTTCCTCCGTACTCATCGGCTCGCTATCGCAGCACAAGCAGAATTAATCAGTTGCCAAGTTTTGTAATTTTAATTAAATTTGAATACAATTTCGCCAACAACCCAAGCGAGTGCGGCGGCCCCACGTGTCGTGGTGGGGTCTCGCACAACAAACGAACTCCACTGAAGCGCAGAGACACGAAAATTATCAAAGTCGCGCACTCATTAAATAGAACAAGAATAAGCAAGAGGAAAAAAAAAGCCAAAATAAATTGCGAAAAATAAGAATGAAGGATGTGAAATGAACAAAAACAAGAGAAACCCGAAGAAGAAGAAGAAGAAAAACAAATTAAATATAAATTGAAGAGCAGCGGAGCCGCACAAGTTTCTGTATTAAAGACAGGAAAAAAAATAAATGACAAAATACATAATGACGGACCTTAGCAGCGAAAATCACTCGGTAGAACAACGCGCCGCTGGTAATTGAAGGATCTTGAGTTACGAATATTTATGCACGAAGTGAATGAACACTGTCGGCAGGTGGCGGGCGAATTTGTAATTTGCAAGATAGGGTAAGTGGGAGATTTATGGTAAGAGAGAGAGAGAGAATGTGTGAAGCGGGAGGAGGCAAGTTGGTCATATTTAAAAATCGCACTGATCAATTATAGAAGTAAATCAAATAAGTTTGTGGTGGAAGGGTCACTTTCAATAACCAAAAGTGTAATCTCATAATTTAATTTAACTAAATTGGGAAGTCAATGTGAGTAAGAAACAAAAAATGATTATTGTTAGCGGAGAGGAAATTTTAGAATTTAATAATAATTTTCTGTGAGAGGAGTAGAAAGACATAGTTGTGCCTCGTTATCTGAGTGGCTTCCGATGATATATCTATCTATATCTATATCTATATCTATATCTATATCTATATCTATATCTATATCTATATCTATATCTATATCTATATCTATATCTATATCTATATCTATATCTGTATCTATATCTATATCTATATCTATATCTGTATCTATATCTATATCTATATCTATATCTATATCTATATCTATATCTATATCTATATCTATGTCTATATCTATATCTATATCTATGTCTATATCTATATCTATATCTATATCTATATCTATATCTATATCTATATCTATATCTATATCTATATCTATATCTATATCTATATCTATATCTATATCTATATCTATATCTATATCTATATCTATATCTATATCTATATCTATATCTATATCTATATCTATATCTATATCTATATCTATATCTATATCTATATCTATATCTATATCTATATCTATATCTATATCTATATCTATATCTATATCTATATCTATATCTATATCTATATCTATATCTATATCTATATCTATATCTATATCTATATCTATATCTATATCTATATCTATATCTATATCTATATCTATATCTATATCTATATCTATATCTATATCCATATCTATATCTATATCTATATCTATATCTATATCTATATCTATATCTATATCTATATCTATATCTATGTCTATATCTATATCTATATCTATGTCTATATCTATATCTATATCTATATCTATATCTATATCTATATCTATATCTATGTCTATATCTATATCTATATCTATGTCTATATCTATATCTATATCTTTTCTATATCTATATCTATATCTATATCTATATCTATATCTATATCTATATCTATATCTATATCTATATCTATATCTATATCTATATCTATATCTATATCTATATCTATATCTATATCTATATCTATATCTATATCCATATCTATATCTATATCTATATCTATATCTATATCTATATCTATATCTATGTCTATATCTATATCTATATCTATGTCTATATCTATATCTATATCTATATCTATATCTATATCTATATCTATATCTATGTCTATATCTATATCTATATCTATGTCTATATCTATATCTGTATCTATATCTATATCTATATCTATATCTATATCTATATCTATATCTAT
>JAPZAG010002795.1:0-2500 GCA_027475135.1 Bactrocera correcta | reverse complement strand
GTTGTTTAGGCCAATGATATCTATATCAATCGACTGAAGAAGTCGCCTTGTGGGAAAACCTCGTTTGGCATCGAACGGCTCGGAGAGGTCCTTCCCGATCCTCATGGAACTTTTGGTATTGCTCAACGTCAGTTTACACAGTGCCATAAGTTTTGCGGAGATACTAAATTCAGACATAGCGGCGTAAAAACAGCTTTTTTTCGTGTGGTCCCGATTGTCGTCGATTTTAACGTGGCGAAGTAAGCTGTCTGTTTTCTCTGGTTGGTAGCTTTTCGATCTCGATTCAGCCAGGTAGCTTGTTGAATTCTCCTATGCTGGAATCTGGTACTACCTATAACCTGCCCGTCTCAATCCCTGTACCGTCTATCGCAATTCATGGACGGCGGTGGTCTCACCCTTTTACTCTTACGAGGACATCAACCAACTGGGCAGCGGGGACAGTCCCAATTAAGAACCGGACATTCCAGGTACATGCCGTTCCCCTAGTCTATGTTTATGTTCATGTAAGATCTTTATTTATATTCGTAGCATAAAATTTCAGAAACCCACCTGAGAATCCTTACACTATAAATCGGGTCTGTAACATTTGACCAATTACATAAACTTGCATGGAGTCTCCAAAGCAACTCCTTCGCTGATCCTATCAGCATTTCCTTCAGACTATGATTCCAAAACAACCAATATTCATTCCGAAAGCTCACGGAGACCCGGCTTCGAAATCGTATATCGTTTGTTTGTTTTTTGAGTTTTAGAAAACTAGCTGAAAAGCTTTTTGGTGAACAGGTTTCCATTTCAGTTCATAACCACTCGACATAGTAACACAAAAGACAATAAATATTCCTTCCCGAATGATAAAGCCTAACTGAGCTCGAGTAGACAATGCTAAAGATGGGATCTACAAAATGGTTTCTTTTGGATTTTTTGGAGCCCCGTATACATCGGGATCAAACTTTTTTTTATCAATAAGTTGGTTATAGCTCCTGTACTTCCGCTTCAAACAGGTGACGGTTATTTCTTTCCTTCTATGAGGTTAATATTTGGTGATTGAACTAATCAAAATACATATGCCGTTCGTAGATAGTTTCTTGGCAACATCTTATAGTGGATGTCGATATTTTCAGTAGTGCTCTCAAAACTCGACAAGCACCTTGAGTCTGTCACAAATTTGTTTAGTCAGCTGATAACAATTCTGATTCGCGGATCATACATATGACTACCAAGATGTTTCAACCTCAGTCTTGCAAAAACTGGTCAATGATGGACTACGTGCCTGAATGTTTCCAACTCACCTGCCTACATACCTTTTTTTTAGCATCTGACAAATTTTTTGTCTTACCGCGTGCATGCTCAATGGACAATATTCAGCAGGAATTCTTAAGATGAACTTTACTGAGAGCAAGTAGTCCAGTGAATCTTCTGCGCTCTGTGCTAGGCCAGAAGTAATTCGCAGTCGAACATCAGATTGATGTGAACCAGCACCTGCTAAGCTCGCTTGACGTCCAAAGGTATAGTTCTAGAACATTGGAAGCTTAATTGTTTCAGAGTTTTGAAAAAGGGCCACATTTTACTAACCCCTTAGTAGCTGTCATGGCACTAACCGGAACGGAAACCTCAGTTTTCAAAAATATTATCTTGAAAGCGGATACAATAAGAGCTTTTTTATAGTCTCACTTATTAAGGTACAAACTTTCAATTAAAAAATATGTCCTAAACCTTAAGCGCTACAAACTCCTGATTCGCAAAAAAAGTTTAGCAAATAATTGAATTTGAACTAGCATTCAGCTAAGCTCACTTTTTTCAACTGATATGATCGACAATCTTCGATGAAACTTGAAAATAGAAAAACAACAAAATTAACTCAAACAAGCAGGAATAGCACGCCCTTTAATTTGAACACTGAAGAGCTGGCAATGTACCGGTACTGATGGTAATTCTGTTGACATATGTTAATCAGGCGCACGTTCGTGCCACATACCGCATGCCAATCCGAAACATACACTAACCAAAATACACAACCTACACACACACATAAAACCGGGTACTACACGTACAAGCTATTGCCCGGAGGGGGTCAATCGCATTAATTCGAATGTAATACTGAATTTGCAACGTACAAGCCAAAGCCAAAGGAGCTCAACGTGCGCAGTGATTTGATGAGAGTAAGGCTGTAGTCTAACGGTAAGGTTGTGGCGCATTCGATACATACGGTAGAAGTTCAGTGGGCTAAAGCCTGTTTCATAAGTCGAACGTAATCTGATTGGAATTAAAAACGAATGAGCCGGATTTCGTAACAAGGGGGGGGAAAATGTAGCCTGTTGGAAGATAATTTAATTTCGTTATACCAACGAAACTCGAGTGACAAACACACACACACTCATCTTCTACATCTATATTATATATACACACTACAAAAACAATAACAAGAGTGAATATACGGAACTGATTTTGGGAAAGCATAAGCCAAGGGGCTGCAACACACAGGGTTAGGTGGTGCAAATGG
>JAPZAG010002794.1:0-14279 GCA_027475135.1 Bactrocera correcta | reverse complement strand
TCGACAGCCCACTATACGTTTTTGTTCCTTACGATATTTTTTCTTCGCTTTTCACTTTTTTTTTGAGTTACCGAATGTACGATGTAGGGTTACGGTGTTGAATTTTGGATCTTATCTTCCTTTTTGTTTTAAACGATATGTAATTTTTGAAGAATTTTAATTTAATTTTTCCTTTTCCTCTTTTTGACTTTTGATAGTATACAAAGAAAATGTTCTTAATATTAGCAAACTGCCCCTGCACGATACGATACGAATTTAAAAAAAAAGGTACAGCAGCCCGACACGTGTTTTAAAGTACCTGTGTGGGTTTTTTATTTCGCTGATTTGAGACGAATAGGCTCTTTTTATTTAGGATCTTTTGCGCAGATCCTCCCGACTGCGCCAGTAATATTTTTATAATAATTATTTGGTTTTTTATTAATTAACATTCCGTAACAATTAATAGTTTTATTAAACTACACTTATATATATAACGCAACGAACTAAGTTATTTGTTTCTTATTGAACCTTCGGGTTGGAAAGATGAAAAATGAGTGTAGCGTGACAAACGCGATTTTACCAATGGTGCCGCTTAATGTACGGGACCGCTTTTAATGGCGAAAGTGCTGAATTGAAGCACGTTGGCAATGTTGCATTCGAGACTTTTGCTGACTAAAGTCTCCAATGCGACATTAGGATATGTCACTTCCGTTTGTCCATAATTTCTATCCACCAGCTTTTGACATTTTTAATGGAAATATGATTAGATTTTCGTATTTTGATATATTAAAAGCAAATTTTAAGCAAAGTGCAGTTTTGCTTTTTACTAAATCAGCGATCCCAAGCAGACTTCCGAAGTTGTGAAGCAGTGGTTCAACGATAACTATCTGAAATTATTGCAGCCACCTCCACAAACCCCAGACCAATGTAAATGTTATTTTTGCATTCGAAGAGGTGGTTAGACATGTAAATATACAAAAAACTATTTTCAAACCTCAATCTCTCAATTGCTGACTTAAAAATAGCAATAATGGCAAAGTGGCTAAAATTCTAGCCAGATTTTGCAAGAAATTAGTGGAATCTATGCCACGACGTCTCCAAGTCGTTTTAACCGCAAAAGGTTATGCTTCTAAATATTTATTAAAAGGCAATGAATTAAAATGCAAATAAAAAAAATTTACATTTTTTATTTGACATTAAAATCGTAGGTGTGATTTGTAGGTATAAACGAGCAACTTAGAAAATTTATACGTTTTCCCGTTCAGAAGTTTGTCGGATACATAACAAAATAGGGTATCGGTTTTATACATAAGATTTAACAATTAAACGGGATTAAAAAATTAAAATTTTTCTCCCAGCATCGGGATTATTTTATTTTTTCCTGAGTATATTTACTGATGAATTAGAATGAATAGACTGCTTTTATCTGAAACATTTCTTCGTTATAAAAATAATCAGCAAATTTATTTCTTATTGCAGCAGCTGTTATTGCGCCACTTTGAAAGCTGTCGTTTCTATCCTTAGGAACTTATCATCTTCTTTCATTATTTAGAGCATCAAAAGTGGTGTTGTTATTTTGCGATAAGAAACTATGCAATACACAGCAGGTTTGCACAACTTTTTGTAATTTTCTCAGATATTAAATAACATTCTAAATCCATGTTCGATACGTACAGATATCTTGTCTTTTATATTTCGGGACGCGAAAACAAAAAACACATTATAATCATAATAATATTATCCATTAAAATCTCTACACTTATGCATGCTTTTGAAGCAATTACAGAAGCACTTTTGCCACTCTGATTGAGGTATCTCCAAAATACTATGCCTATTGAACTCATCAACAGTATTTTCAGATGTCTGAAAACGTCGACCTCTTAGTTTTTTTTTTACGAAAGGGAATAAAAATAAATCATCCGTAAGGATTACTAATCAAATTAATGTTGTGTGAGAGCTAGATGAAGAGTGATTCGTATTCGGCAGTTTGTTTTCCTGATTTCTTGAGGAACAACTGGCAATATAACAATATGTATAATAGTTTTGTTCACCTAACGATTGTACGTATCACCTGAACGTAAACGAGATAGATCAGGGTGACAAGAGCAGTTCAATTGACTGTCTGTCTGTCCGTCCGTTCAAGCGGTAACTTGAGTAAAAATTAAGATATCTTGATGAAACTTGGTATACGTGTTGCATGGCAATAAAGTAAGATCATGTATGTAATCGGACCACTGTCACGCCCCCAAAATGACTTTAAAAGACAAAAAAGTGCTTTAACTAAGTACCAAAATAAGATATAAAAGAAATTTGGCAAAGAGGATTGTAGTAAAAAGAAGCATCTTTAGGCTAGAAAATTAAAAAAAACAGTGGGCAGCACCAAGTCTTCTAATAGCTTTAATGTACATGAGATACATATGACCCCCAGAGTTTCAAAGCCAAATCCGCTAAGGACAGTTCTTATAATAACTTTTACCGACCGATAGGTGATATGATAAGGCTTTATTCGCTTTTATTTAACACTGCCCATTTTAAGGTAAAATCACATAACTCAGCACCTGCTCCACCGATTGCAACCAAATTCGGTGTGTGAAAATTTTCCTAAAATTTTTATGTCAGAAATCGAAACTACGAAATCGGACTACAACCACGCTCACTTCCCATATATTAAAATTTTTAATTCCATCTGATTCTCTCCTTTTCAGTATACAAATGAAGAAGTAAGTAATATAACGGAATAAAACTTTGCACGAATAATACCTTTAATTTAAATTGGAAAAATCTAAAAATGAAACTGTTCAAGCCCCCACCGGATGTTTGGATTCCAGTATCTATAGTTGACTTTTGACCAAAAATATCGGTCAATATATGCCACATACAATATATGATAATAAATAAAATTGCGAATTTCCAGATTGCAACACTTGTTTTGCCAAATCCTGAAATAAAGAAGGCAACCTACGTATTTTTCCTTGCTTGACTTAAAAATTAAACACTTTTTCTCTGCTACTGTTGTTTACTATATATACATACATACAGTGTCGGACAAGACTCTTTAGACTAACTCGAGTCTCACACAATGTAAAATACAATAATGAAAGATGTGTTGCAATCAAAAATAATAATGGCTACTTAGTAAAATATTAATTTAAAACTAATTTATTTTCATATTTAGCTAAAGTCCAATGAGTTATGTCGCACGAGTTTTTTACTTTTTTCCCCTCTGTTATAATTTATAAATCTTACTATAAATCTTACAATAATAAAATTGCATTATTTCTTGATATAGAATATGTGATCTTTTTTTTTTTGCAAAAAAAATTATTCTTCTAATGCATCTATGTGAAAAGTTATGACGGAATATGTGTGAGACTCAAGTTAGTCCAATGAGTTTTGTCCGACGCTGTATGTACATATATCGCTTTAAGTATACAGTACAGTGCAATCGCGATTGAGGGAACACGCGATTGAGGGAACACCTCGGTAGAGGGAACACGTAATTTTTTTCATTGACTACTCTGTAAAGGGAACTTTTCAGTTTCATTAGTACTCAGTTGAGGGAACTGGACCAAAAACAACTAAACAAAAACAAAAAATAAATAACAATGCATATGTTTTGTACCGTTTTTTTTTGCTTTTTTCTATGTCGTGTAATGTTTGTGTTTAAATGCGTATACCAAATCAGTTGGTTTGAAATTTTTGACACGTGCGCTTCCAAAATGGCAAAGAAAACCAAGTTGTTTTTAACTTTTAACACAAAAACCGAAATTTTGGAGAAAATTTCAAAAGGGACGGGATGTTCGCAATTAGAAAAAGAATATAAAGTCGCTAAGTCCACAATAACCCGAATAAAAAACAATAAGTCAAAGATTTTGAAAGCAGCATCCAAAATGCACCGCAAAAGAAAGTCCTTTAAGGCTGGAGAATATCCACGAATGGAAAAAAAGCTGTATGATTGGTTTATTAAACAAAGAAGTAAGCATGTGCAAATAGGCGGTTCCTCTATTAGAGTAAAGGTGAAGCAATTGTTCGAAGAAATGTACGGATCAAGCAACAGATTCAATGCAAGTTGCGGTTGGCTCAATGGATTTTAAAAAAAAATTTGGAATTCGTCTGTTAAAAGTCTGTGGTGAAAAATTATCATCAAATCCCGATGGAGTCCCAGAGTTCAAAAAAAGACTTAAAAAACTAAAGGCTGAGCTTAGTTTATGCGACGACCAAATTTACAATGGGGATGAATCCGGCTTGTTCTGGAAAACCTTACCCGATAAAACTTACGTAAGTTCTTCTGAAAAAACTGCTCCTGGCAGAAAAATTAAAAAAAGGTCGAGTGACATTTTTGGCATGCACAAACGCAAGTGGAGTGCACAAGTTAAAACC
The DNA here is from genome assembly GCA_027475135.1 of Bactrocera correcta. Classification (NCBI taxonomy): domain Eukaryota; kingdom Metazoa; phylum Arthropoda; class Insecta; order Diptera; family Tephritidae; genus Bactrocera; species Bactrocera correcta. The sequence continues at coordinate 9,920 of JAPZAG010002794.1, read as the reverse complement.
GTTGGTAATTGGCAAGGCAAAAAAACCGCGATCATTTAAAAATTTTGAGCTACCGGTCGAGTATAAAAACTCTAAAAACGCTTGGATGACTGCATCAATTTTCAAAGAATGGTTTCATCACGCTTTTGTGCCACAGGTAATTTTATGGTTCTAACTTTTTGTCAATTTTGTAACACTTGAAAGTTTTTTTAACATCTTGCAGGTTACACGTTTCTTGCAAAAACAAGGGCCGCCATTAAAAGCAATTTTGATTTTAGACTCCTCCTCCTTGTCACCCTGGAGTAGAAGTCAGATTGTGGATCAATTTTTACTATCTTCATGCCACCAAATGTCACGCCATTGATCCAACCGATGGACCAAAATGTAATTAGATTGACAAAGTTACATTACAACACAAATTTATTGAGATCAGCGTTTGGAAAAGCGAACACAGATGAATATTTAAAGAATTTAAATTTAAAAGACGCTGTTTGTATGTTGGCACATGCATGGGAACAATTAAGCCCTGTCGTCGTGGAAAAATGCTGGCATCCGCTTTTAAAAGATGATGTTTTTAATGAAGAAGGAGCAAACTGTAGCGAAGATGACGGCATCCCCATGAGTGTCTTACGTTCAAATACAATTCAGCAACAATCAACAGAGTATGCGGAAATAAATAATTTGCTGGAGAGCATAGTTCCAGAAGTAAGCCCTCATTTTTTATATGTGAAACTACTAAATTTAACAAAGAAATATTTTCCACAGGTTACGTTTAATACAGCAGATTTGGTTGCTTGGGTTTCAACGGATGACCCTATTGAAGACTTGAATATAGTGGATGACGTTGCTGTTTTAAGTTCAGAAGAAGACGAAGAACCAAATGAAAAATGCAATATAACCGCTTCAGAAGCCGTTTCAGTCTTTGACAAGTCTATAGAGTGGGCCGAAGAATACACTAATTCTCTTCCTAATATAATGGTTCTTAAAAATTTTAGGGAGGAGGCTGTGAAGCAATGCCTTAAAGCGAAAAAAAAGCAAACAAAAATTGTTAATTTTTTTTCAGCAGAATAAAGTTTTGCTTTCTTATTTTGTGAATGTACAAAGATGACCTCAAGAATAAAATCTATTTAACTTTTTTGAAAAAATAATAAAAGAAAGTGTATAAAATCTTAATCTGAGTTGAAGCAACAATCTTGATTGAGGCAACAGGCCTTGCACGAATTAGTTCCCTCAATCGCGATTGCACTGTATTAGGAAACTATGTTTTCTTAGTAATATGTTTTCTAGTTTGGAAGGTGGTTTTATTTTGGAAGCTTTATTTTTACTACGAATAAAGTTTTAACTAAGATTTAAAATGAAAATCAAACTTATTTTGTACAAAAATATGAATGTGAATTGCTTTAAGCATTAACTTGACCAAACCAACAACACATAATTATTCAGAAATTTGGTTTCTAAATTTCTGCCATTCTAATTTCAACTGATAACGTTGCCAAGCCTGTCATTCTTCACACATTACCGTAAATAAATTTAGAGCGATATCTATTAATTTGTTTGAGGAAATATATTTTCGAAATCCAGCTATATTTTTATGAGCAATTTTTCTGCCAATAGCTTGTACTGGGTTGCGTTAATCGGTTGCATCTACTTATACTTGTATACGTCAATCTAACGTGAGTCAATCACAATTCTAAACTTTTACAATTTTCAAAAATGTAAAAGTTTTCATCTGATCAATATTAATAAAAATCCAAAAGTTTTAGTAACTTGTTCCAACTGAGCGTATCTTTCATCGATTGACGACTATGCAGTATCAGTAATGGCAAAATAGAAATGAATTATTTAATCGCGAGTTGGCTCCTCTTCCCTCATAATTGAACTGTCGTTTTTGTTTTTTCATAATATGTCATATTTTGGGCAAATCAACAAAATACTCGCATAGCAACGTACATCAAATAAAAACAATCACTGTTTGCTATTAATAAAGAAATTAACAATACCTCCGTTGACTTTTGTAATATGTATTATAATGCGAAAATATGGAAGTATGATTTTTGTTTATTACATACAAATGAAATAAATAAAGTAATTTTCTAATTTTTTTATATTTTATTGAAATGAAATATGTAAATAAAAATACCGCCTTTAAATTCGTGCACCCTAACATGCCTATATGGACATGTTTGCCCTGCATACAGTATATATCGTCACCTGAAATGCAAAATAACGTAACAACATTTTCGGAAATTTAGAGTGGCATGAATAAAATACGAAATAAAATGGAACATGAGTGAAATAAAATTTTAATATTGGTTAAAACTGGTTTATATCTGACCACAGAACCTGAAATTTTTGAACATATCTAATATTATGTATGTAATTTGAAGTAGTGAAGCGTAATCAATAAGACACTCAATTTTGAATTTTCTAATGATACGTTATTTTGCATTTCAGGTGACGATACATGGGATAACAATATTTGCTCTATCAGAGAATTATATGCGTTTTTTTTTAGAAAAGTTTTGGGATTTGATAGGCTTGATCTCAAATCAACAAATAGTTTTAAAAATACATATTTTGCTTGAAAGTTGATCTCGGGTGCATTATTGAGTCAGTATATATGGAGAACCAAACGCTCAACCCACTGAGATTCAGCAGCCGATAAAGTAATGAAGGAGGTTGGAAGCCCAAAGTGGCAAATCATGGCAATTACATTTTTTCTCAGCTTCCCAGTGCATAGGAGAGGATTTAACACATTTCATAACTTTGTAACCATCATCCAGTTGAATCAAGTTTTGAACAAAGTTTTCGGTTTATATATTTTGGGCCGTCACTCGGTTTCGAAGGCAGATAGATGTACTAATCCTAATTTGGAGCATTTGTAATCACAATAATATTTTAAAGGCGAACGTTTGTGAATATGTCTGTGTGTTACATCTTCACGAATAAACGGCTGGAGGGATTTTAATAAAATTTGGTATGGCTAATCACAAATCACAATCTATCACAAACAACGTTGACCCGAACGAGCAGACGATGTTGTCAGACGCATAGGATTTATAATTTTTGTGTTCTAATTATCGAATTTCAAGCAAAGAAGACTACCTCTTTAATTTTTGCTTGCTTTTGGGAAGTTCTTCAAGTAATTAAAGATTTTAAAAGATTTGATTTTAAGGATTTGTTAAATAATAAGTAGTTTGAAGTAAAAATAGGTCGTCTATTTTATCTGGCAATAATATTTAATGTACTTTGATATTTATTTAAGTAGGTACATTCCAAGGTCAAACAAATACTAATTCTTTCTCCTTACAACAAAATTAGTTTCCGAGTTTAAAAGAAAACTTGGCTAGCGAGGAGTGGTTGTGCGAAAGAGGTATCATGGCTAGTACCAGGTGAGGTGAAGGCCTACTGTACATCTCAACAGACACGGTGATGATAAGAATTCGTTAAATAATAGTAGAGTTCTTAAAATATCTTGACTTGTCAGGTACAAAGGCTCTAGGTTACATATCACAAAGCTGAGACAGCGCTTCCTCCAGGCCACCATTCTTACTGGAGAAAGGGGAGACGATATTAATACCCAGAATCCTGCAACTTGCTTTAAAAGTGGTTTTCTCTATGGCAATAAATAAAAGTCATGGACAAACACTAAAAATATCTGGCATTCAAGTGGGCTGCTTGCCTTGCTTCTCTCACGGTCAACTGTACGTGGGTAGCTAGCGTGTGTTGAGAGCAAGAAATCTTTTTTATTTACGCAGAAAACAATACCGGGATGTTCTTATTGCTGATGATGATTTCCAGCTCTCTACGACTCCTGACATCTGTCAGATATAAAATTTTGTAAACTGATCTTCCCCATGCCCAAATTTAAATTATCTTGCTTCTGAAAATGTAAATAGTCATTATTTTGACTGTTAATACACAATTTATATTCACTAATAAACGGCGGGGCAAAATATAGTTTGTTTTATAATTGTAGAACAACTTTGGAATAGTACTCTCTCTCCTGTCGAAGCGCCGAATTTCAAAAAGTACTATATTCACTAAGAATAGAAAAGCTTCCATAACCTTTGCGATTCGTATGGTGCCTCTCATATAATCATAATTGTATTCCAATCGCCTTAGGGTAATTTGTATATTCCTCTTCTTCTTTACTGGCGTACTGACTTACGCGGTCAGTCTTTTCAGCTTGTGGCGCCAATTGGAGATTCCAAGACAAGCCAGGTCCTTCTCCACCTGGTTTTCGTCCACTCGAACGACACGATAATTAAATATTTATGCCTAAGCTGTTCATAAGGTACCAACGGTCCGGATATTCACGCTTATTCAGAAAAACTTTATGTAAAATGTTTCGTAAAACTAAAATAATAGACAGGAGCGTTTACGGCGGTGTAGTCGCAGTTTGCCTGTTATCACATACAAATGGTCTTTAGTACTTTTGATAATGCCCTACTAATATTTTTGCCAAAAAAACAATTTTTACATTTTTTTTTCAAGTTCAACATAAGGGCCAACCCATTAGGAACAAGGAAAATTATTACGATATGTAAATGCAATTTTTTATATAATATTTATTAAGGATATAATTAAAAAAAATTGAGAAAAACTTCACTTTCGGATGTATCGAGTTGTGAAGGAAAGCAGTTGTTCGTCGGGAGGAGTGGCAGGGCACTCCATCTTGCGGGAGTAGTATATGTGTATTGAGCTGCTAGAAGGTTCAGTGTTGCCAAATATGGCATAAAAACATGTTGAAGCACATTGATGTTCTGCTCACTTTTTATTATTCCCTCAACAAAATAAATTCTTCCAGGACCTTCCACCAATATGCAGCTCCAAGTCATTACACTGGGCGGATGTTTTACCGTTTTTTAAATGCAGTTCTCCTCTTCTCTGTGTATAGTTCTGATGGAGCCAAGCCCGTATTACCCGTTGACTTTTCATTCTCTTGTTCAATTTTGGTTCCTTTGCTGGGCGGCGTCATTTTAGGTTTTTTCTGCAAAGATGCGTTCAACTGTTATTTGCGATTTCTTCACATGGACATCATTTAGCTAATTTTTTTAGCTGGTCTGGAGTGAGCCTCACAACTTTACGTCGAATGCACTCAGACATTTTATTAGTATTTTAGGCAGCATTTTACCACTTACTTGTGCGAGCACTCCGATTTTTCTATAGTATGAACTTTTTTCTTTTAAAAGTACAGCAATAACACTTCGAACTTCGTTTGAAATGTCCGACTTTTTTTCCCATTTCCATATATATATATATTTAGTATATTTACCACGTTTCTAATTGCTTTTCGGCGTACTGTACATGTAAAATACCCACTAATTACACTGTGGAACATTTTTGGATTATTGTCTAGGGGGTGAGAAATTCCAAGTCAGGGTGATGGTACTAGGTCAGTATAGTAAAACCCTCAAAGGGTTTGGCGTTCGTATGTGTCAGTTTTTTTTTTTTATAAATCAAAATCGGACAAGTCGTTCGCGAGTAATGTTAAACTACGTTTTTGCCAAAATGTTACAACTAAGCGAAAAAACATCAAGATAAGGAAAAAATTTAAAAGGTCATAAAAAAACCTGACATACGAGCGTCAAACCGTTTTACTATACTGACCTAGTACCATCACCCTGACTTGGAATTTCTCACCCCCCAGATTAGCTGTTATACTGTGTTATTAGTACCACACCATAGTATTGATCCGATTTTATCCATTTTTAACATTAGGTACATTATTGCCGGTAAAACATTATTTTCAAATTATATTAATATAATTAATTTCACAGTTTGGCCGATATTTTCGGTAAAAAATCGACCATAAGATAAATTCATATTCAGTATCTTGGGTTTGAAAAGTTACGGTATAATTTTGACAGCTTTTAGACGTGATATGAACTACCTTGAATCCTTAGTTTAGCTTGATACCTTCATTGGTACTTGATTTTCACACTGTAAAATGAAAAAATTAGATGGAGTTTAAAATTTAAGAATTAGATCAGTTAAAAAAGAAAGTTGGCGTAGTTGATGTCCGATTTCGTCAATTCCCACAATGTATATGACCTGATACTATATACATAACTATGATAACTTTATACAATAACAAATTAGAACAAAGCTTACTGCCTTAGGAATGGAAAAAAGCTGTTATAATTCCTATCCCCAAATCTAACAAATCAAATACCTCAATCGCGGACTTCAAACCAATTTCTTTTATTCCTTGTATGACAAAAGTTCTGGAAAAAATCATTTCAAAGCGAATAATGTGATATGCCGAACAAAAGAATTTAATAAGCCAGAATCAGTTCGCTTTTTAAAATGGTCTTGGCGTCATTGACCCCCTACTTTACATTGAACATTCCGCCTCTTCAACAATATTTGCCAAAAACCACTTATCCGTCCTCAGCCTAGACTTTGAAAAAGTTTTTGATAGAATCAGAGCCCATACAGTATTACAAGAACTACAAAAATGGGTCATTGGAAACAAAATGTATAATTTTATAAAGGCATTTCTTTCAAATCGTAAATTTTCAGTAAGTCTTAGCAACTCCAATATTTTCCCCCTTCATAACGGCATACCACAAGGATCTCCTCTCTCAGCAACGTTATATATTATAGTCTTTAATCAACTCAGCAACTTAATCTATCTTATCTACGCCGACGATGGTATAATATTCTCGGCTTTAAAAAACTTGAACGAAGTCAACCAAAGTTTCTGCAAGCAAAAGTTCAACATTTCACATCTGCAGAAAAAGAAATTGTACCTTCCCTAACCTTTCCCTTGAAAAAACTCAAATCCCACATACTAACATCTTAAGAATACTTGGTATAATATTTGATAAAAAGTTAACATTTAAGGATCATTGTAAATATGTTAGATTAAGCTTACTCAATAGATTAAACATTATTAAGTTTCTTTCATCAAAACACTGTCTCATACACATCTCAACACTTGTAAATATCACAAAAGCACTGATGTTGTCAAAAATTGATTTTGGACTCGCAATTTATGGACATTGTGCAAAAAAGCACCTCACTCTCAATTAAACCCCTTATCACATAGCGGCAAAAAGAAGCATTCGCGCATTCCCCACCTCACCAACCAAAGTGGTACTAACTGAAGCAGGTCTTCCAAACATTCATCATAGAACAAAATTTAACACAATGATACTCATACCAAAGTTCATGCAGTGTAAAAACTCGATCTTGTTTTATTTACTGAAAACAAATCCTAAAACCAACAAGCCATCTACGATCATACAATGTATGAATATTATCAATCAGTTTCATATGACTTCGACAACACAACTTTTAAAAGTGAACACGCACCCGCACTGGCTAACGCTGAAATCGTCAATAATAAGTACGCTATTCGAATTTCAAAAAACAACCACCAATGCAGAGCAATATATCCAGCTATTCAACGACACAGTAGCAAAGTACAAATCGGAGTGGCAATTAATATACACCGACAGATCCAAATCAGACATCTACACTTCGTTTGCGGTAACAAACGACCAAGGTGTCACCATAACCGTCGGAATTTTACCAACGTACTGCTCGATATTTACAGCTGAAGCGGCTGCGATATATGAAGCGCTTCTATTTGTCGCTCAAACAAGAAAAAAATATATCATATGTACAGATAGCAAATCGAAAATTAACGCTATTTTAAATGAGACAAACTCAGTGCTGATCAACAATATAAAAGAAATTTTGTATAAACACAAAAACAGAATTAAGATCATGTGGATCCCTGGGCATACTGGTATTAGAGGAAACCAATTTGCAGATGACCGTGCAAAAAAGGCCGGAAAAGAACCACTACTTGCATTCGATCACTGTATGCTGAAAGATATTCGCAACATGATAAAAAAAGTACTTCACGAGTCAGCATCGAGAGATTGGTCAATTTTCAACACCATTACAAGAAACATAATCTCTCTGGCACCAAGCCAAACTACCCAACTGATTGCTCTTGCGAAGATATAAAAACGTTTGTTCGCCTGAGAATAGGCCACACTATCAAAATTCACAGTCATCTTTTAAACAAAACGGCTAAACCAAGCTGTTCATATTGTAATCAGCCAAATATATCAGTAAATCACATCTTAAATGAATGTACCGCTTTAAATAAATCTAGGACAACTACTTTTTTAAAGACACCAAATACTGACAACATCAACCATTTTCTAAGAATATGTAAGATATCAAACTTAATTTAATTGTAACTAAACCAATGTTAGATACTTATAGAAACATATATATATATAAACATATATTGTAATATAAGAGCCGAAGGCCTCAGTAGCCATCGCTTTAATTTAGTAAATTAATTATTTATAATTAGCTCTCATGTAAATAAAAAAAAAAAAATATATATATTTATACATACATAAATTCAGACTGAAAGTCAAAGCGGATCTAATTCATTATACTATATAAGGTGCGTTCCAAAGTAAACAGGGTTTTTTGAATCTAGCGTCCACTGATGCTTTAAAATCTGCTATTTTTACCGATTGTACAGTGAGAATTTCACGACATTTCATTGATTGAAAGTGAAGTTATTTCGTTTTAAGTGTCAGTATGTTTGTGTTATCGGTGCGAAAACGAGCTTCAAACAAAGAGCCAACATAAAATTTTGTTGTTAAATTAGTAAAACTTTTACCGAAATCAACTGTGAAACAAGTTCATAGCGATGATTGCCCATCCCGTAGCAGAGTGCGCGATTGGTTTCAAGGCTTTCGAAGTGGTCGTGAGGACATAAAAGACGATCAACAAAATCCGTTATCACCGGAAACTCTATCGAAACTGTGAGTGAATTCAGCCAAATTTATCATTGAAATTCATGGAAATGAATTGAACATCTCCAAAACATCGATTTATTGAATTTTGACCGAACAATTGGGCTTATAAAAGGTGTGTTAACGGGTTGTTCCGCACAAATTGACTGACGACCAAAAATTGTTCATAGTTCAACACTTGAAGGACGATTATTTGACCAAAAATCACATTTTAACCATTCACCTCTTCCCGTACTCACCTGTTATGGCACCTTGCGACTTCTTCCTTTTCGGAAAAATGCATTTGTCCATGAAGGGAAAGTTATGCAGACGTAGAGGTCATTCAAAAGGCTAGCCGGCACACTAGCGGCCATACCGGCCAACGAGTTAAAACACTCGTTGGACATACTTTGGACCGTGCATAAAGCTGTATTGAAGCAGAAGGAGACTATTTTGAATAAAATAAATTGGTTTAGCCGAAAAAACCATTTGGTCTGTGTTTTTTTAAAGACCTCTTTACGTTGAAAAGCCCCTTGTATATAGTATATACGTGCTTGGGACAGATGTGGACTCATTGCATTAACGTTTGTTAATACTCGAGTCTATGTTTTCATGTAATTTTGTGAAGAAAACTCTCACACTGATTTTTATAAGTAGTACTTGTGAGCTGTGCTAACTCGTGGACCGACTTCACACATTTATGACTTGAAACTATTGTTTATCTAATGTTAGATATATAGCACCCATGAGGCGCGTTACAGCAGAATAAATCCTCGCAAGATTTGTCGTCCTCAAATTCTTATTTCGGACCACATCATTCAATTTACTAGGACGCTATGGCACCAGTATCTGAAGGAACTAAGTGTTGTGGAGTCTACCTGTATAAAGTGGTTTTCTCTACCTGGAAGATGGATCCTGGATGCCCTTATCGACTCCTGGGCGAAACGCCTGGAAGAAGAATTTGGCCCGAAAAGCACAATACTCGGCCCCTTTTATTCTCTGGCAGTTGAACCAATCTGGAGGACGTTAATGAAATTTCCACCGCTTTCATCGCTAGATTCGGAATTCCAACACCTTCGGGTAGCGTGCAGTTTTATCACCACACAACACCGCTCATCACTAGCTTACTTACCATGTATGACATCCTATTTCTGGATGAGAGGT
>JAPZAG010002793.1:0-14281 GCA_027475135.1 Bactrocera correcta | reverse complement strand
ATAACGAAATGTTTCAAATCATTAGTTTAACATATTTAAGTTAATTAACCTTCTTTAACGAACTGAAGTTAACATAAAGCCATAGCGGCATAACGGCAGTGCATTTAGAAGAATTCCGTTATCTTATATTTAGGAATAAAGTCGTTTTTCTTGTATATCCGCATTTAGCAATCGATATCGAAATGCTTCAAATAACTGGTTTAGCATATTTAGGTTAATTAGCCTTCTTTATCTTACCGAAGTTTACATAAAGCCATAACGGCAGTATATTTGGGTGAATTTCGTAATCTTTTATTTAGGTATAAAATCGATTTTCTTGTACATACACATTTAGCAATCGATATCGAAATGCTTCAAATCATTAGTTTAACATATTTAAGCTAACTAACCCTCTTTATCTTACTAGAGTCTACAAAAGCCTTAACGGCGTAAGGACAGTGCATTCGGAAGAATTTCGTTATCTTATATTTAGGTATAAAGTCGATTTTGTTGTATATACTCATTAAGCAATCAATATGGAAATGCTTCAAATCATTAGTTTAATATATTTAAGTTAATAACGCTTCTTTAACGCACTGAAGTTAACATAAGGCCATGGCGGCATAACGGCAGTTCATGTAGAAGAATTCCGCAATCTTATATTGAGGCATAAAGTCGATTTTCTTGTATATACACATATAGCAATCGATATCGAAATGCTTCAAATCATTAGGATAAAATATTTAAGTTCATAAACCTTCTTTAACGGACTGAAGTTGGCATAAAGCAATGGCGGCATAACGGCAGTGCATTTTGAAGAATTCCGTAATCTTATATTTAGTTATAAAGCCGATTTTGTTGTATAAATATACGCATTTAGCAATCGATATCGAAATGCTTCAAATCATTAGTTTAACATATTTATATTAATTAACCGTCTTTAACGTATTGAAGTTGATATAAAGCCATGGCGGCATAACGACAGTACATTTGGAAGAATTCCGTAATCTTATGTTTAGGTATAAATTCGATTTTCTTGTATATACACATTTAGCAAGCGATATCGAAATGCTTCAAAACATTAGTTTAACATATTTAAGTAAATAAACCTTCTTTAACGAACTGAAGTTAACATAAAGCCATAACGGCATAACGGCAGTGCATTTAGAAGAATTCCGTTATCTTATATTTAGGTATAAAATCGATTTTCTTGTATATACGCATTTAGCAATCGACATCGAAATGCTTTAAATCATTAGTTTAACATATTAAAGTTAATTAACCATCTTTAACGTAATGAAGATGATATAAAGCCATGGCGGCATAACGACAAAGCATGTAGAAGAATTCCGTAATCTTATATTTAGGTATAAAGTCGATTTTCTTGTACATACGCATTTAGCAATCGATATCGAAATGCTTCAAATAACTGGTTTAGCATATTTAGGTTAATTAGCCTTCTTTATCTTACCGAAGTTTACATGAAGCCATAACGGCAGAATATTTGGGTGAATTCCGTAATCTGTTGTTTAGGTATAAAATCGATTTTATTGTACATACACATTTAGCAATCGATATCGAAATGCTTCAAATCATTAGTTTAACATATTTAAGTTAATTAACCCTCTTCATCTTACTGAAGTCTACAAACGGCTTAACGGCATAACGGCAAAGCATTAAGAAGAATTACGTAATCTTGTATTTAGGTATAAAGTCGATTTTGTTGTATATACACATTTAGCAATAGATATCGCATTGCTTCAAATCATTAGTTTAACATATTTAAGCTAATTAACCCTCTTTATCTTACTAGAGTCTACAAAAGCCTTAACGGCGTGACGACAGTGCATACGGAAGAATTCCGTTATCTTATATTTAGGTATAAAGTCGATTTTCTTGTATATACTCATTTAGCCACCGATATCGAAATGCTTCAAATCATTAGTTTAATATATTTAAGCTAATAACGCTTCTTTAATGCACTGAAGTTAACATAAAGCCATGGCGGCATAACGGCAGTTCATGTAGAAGAATTCCGCAATCTTATATTTAGGCATAAAGTCGATTTTCTTGTATATACACATATAGCAATCGATATCGAAATGCTTCAAATCATTAGTTTAAAATATCTTAGTTCATAAACCTTCCTAAACGTATTGAAGGTGATGCAAAGCTATGGCGGCCTAACGACAGTACATTTGGAAGAATTCCGTAATCTTATATTTAGGTATAAAGTCGATTTTCTTGTATATACACATTTAGCAATCGATATCGGAATGCTTCAAATCATTAGTTTAACATATTTAAGTAAATTAATCCTCTTTATCTTACAGAAGTCTACAAAAGCCTTAACGGCATAACGGCAGTGCATTTGGAAGAGTTCCGTAATCTTATATTTAGGTATTAAGTCGATTTTGTTGTATATACGTATTTAGCAATCGACATCGAAATGCTTCAAATCATTAGTTTAACATATTTAAGATAATTCACCCTCTTTATCTTACTGAAGTCTACAAAAGCCTTAACGGCATAACGACAGTATATTTGGGTGAATTCCGTTATCTTTTATTTAGGTATAAAATCGATTTTCTTGTACATACACATTAAGCAATCGATATCGAAATGCTTCAAATCATTAGTTTAACATATTTAAGCTAATTAACCTTCTTTATCTTACTAGAGTCTACAAAAGCCTTAACGCCGTAACGACAGTGCATTCGGAAGAATTCCGTTATCTTATATTTAGGTATAAAGTCGATTTTGTTGTATATACTCATTTAGCAATCAATATCGAAATGCTTCAAATCATTAGTTTAATATATTTAAGTTAATAACGCTCCTTTAACGCACTGAAGTTAACATAAAGCCATGGCGGCATAACGGCAGTTCATGTAGAAGAATTCCGCATTCTTATATTTAGGCATAAAGTCGATTTTCTTGTATATACACATATAGGAATCGATATCGAAATGCTTCAAATCATTAGTTTAAAATATTTAAGTTCATAAACCTTCTTTAACGGACTGAAGTTGGGATAAAGCAATGGCGGCATAACGGCAGTGCATTTAGAAGAATTCCGTAATCTTATATTTAGGTATAAAATAGGTTTTCTTGTATAAATATACGCATTTAGCAATCGCTATCGAAATGCTTCAAATCATTAGTTTAACATATTTAAGTTAATTATCCTTCTTAAACGTATTGAAGTTGATATAAAGCCATGGCGGCATAACGACAGTACATTTGGAAGAATTCCGTAATCTTATATTTAGGTATTAAGTCGATTTTCTTGTATATACACATTTAGCAATCGATATCGCATTGCTTCAAATCATTAGTTTAACATATTTAAGCTAATTAACCCTCTTTATCTTACTAGAGTCTACAAAAGCCTTAACGGCGTGACGACAGTGCATACGCAAGAATTCCGTAATCTTATATTTAGGTATAAAGTCGATTTTCTTGTATATACTCATTTAGCAACCGATATCGAAATGCTTCAAATCATTAGTTTAACATATTTAAGTAAATTAATCCTCTTTATCTTATAGAAGTCTACAAAAGCCTTAACGGCATAACGGCAGTGCAGTTTGGAAGAGTTCCGTAATCTTATATTTAGGTATAAGTCGATTTTGTTGTATATACGCATTTAGCAATCGACATCGAAATGCTTCAAATCATTAGTTTAACATATTTAAGATAATTAACCCTCTTTATCTTACTGAAGTCTACAAAAGCCTTAACGGCATAACGGCAGTTCATGTAGAAGAATTCCGCAATCTTATATTTAGGCATAAAGTCGATTTTCTTGTATAAACACATATAGCAATCGATATCGAAATGCTTCAAATCATTAGTTTAAAATATTTAAGTTCATAAACCTTCCTAAACGTATTGAAGGTGATACAAAGCTATGGCGGCATAACAACAGTACATTTGGAAGCATTCCGTAATCTTATATTTAGGTATTAAGTCGATTTTCTTGTATATACACATTTAGCAATCGATATCGAAATGCTTCAAATCATTAGTTTAATCCTCTTTATCTTATAGAAGTCTACAAAAGCCTTAACGGCATAACGGCAATGCAGTTTGGAAGAGTTCCGTAATCTTATATTTAGGTATTAAGTCGATTTTGTTGTATATACGCATTTAGCAATCGACATCGAAATGCTTCAAATCATTAGTTTAACATATTTAAGATAATTAACCCTCTTTATCTTACTGAAGTCTACAAAAGCCTTAACGGCATAACGGCAGTGCATTTGGAAGAGTTCCGTTATCTTATATTTAGGTATTAAGTCGATTTTGTTGTATATACGCATTTAGCAATCGATATCGAAATGCTTCAAATCATTAGTTTAACATATTTAAGTTAATTAACCCTCTTTATTTTACTGAAGTCTACAAACGGCTTAACGGCATAACGGCAAAGCATTCAGAAGAATTACGTAATCTTATATTTAGGTATAAAGTCAATTTTGTTGTATATACACATTTAGCAATCAATATCGAATTGCTTCAAATCATTAGTTTAACATATTTAAGCTAACTAACCCTCTTTATCTTACTAGAGTCTACAAAAGCCTTAACGGCGTAAGGACAGTGCATTCGGAAGAATTTTGTTATCTTATATTTAGGTATAAAGTCGATTTTGTTGTATATACTCATTAAGCAATCAATATGGAAATGCTTCAAATCATTAGTTTAACATATTTAATTTAATTAACGCTTCTTTAACGTAATGAAGGTGATACAAAGCAATGGCGGCATAACGGCAGTGCATTTTGAAGAATTCCGTAATCTTATATTTAGTTATAAAGTCGATTTTGTTGTATAAATATACGCATTTAGCAATCGATATCGAAATGCTTCAAATCATTAGTTTAACATATTTATATTAATTAACCTTCTTTAACGTATTGAAGTTGATATAAAGCCATGGCGGCATAACGACAGTACATTTGGAAGAATTCCGTAATCTTGTGTTTAGGTATAAATTCGATTTTCTTGTATATACGCATTTAGCAATCGATATCGAAATGCTTCAAATCATTAGTTTAAATATTTAAGTTAATAAATCTTCTTTAACGAACTGAAGTTATCATAAAGCCATAACGGCATAACGGCAGTGCATTTAGAAGAATTCCGTTATCTTATATTTAGGTATAAAATCGATTTTCTTGTATATACGCATTTAGCAATCGACATCGAAATGCTTTAAATCATTAGTTTAACATATTAAAGTTAATTAACCATCTTTAACGTAATGAAAATGATATAAAGCCATGGCGGCATAACGACAGTGCATGTAGAAGAATTCCGTAATCTTATATTTAGGTATAAAGTCGATTTTCTTCTACATACGCATTTAGCAATCGATATCGAAATGCTTCAAATAACTGTTTAGCATATTTAGGTTAATTAGCCTTCTTTATCTTACCGAAGTTTACATAAAGCCATAACGGCAGTATATTTGGGTGAATTCCGTAATCTTTTATTTAGGTATAAAATCGATTTTCTTGTACATACACATTTAGCAATCGATATCGAAATGCTTCAAATCATTAGTTTAACATATTTAAGTTAATTAACCCTCTTCATCTTACTGAAGTCTACAAACGGCTTAACGGCATAACGGCAAAGCATTAAGAAGAATTACGTAATCTTGTATTTAGGTATAAAGTCGATTTTGTTGTATATACACATTTAGCAATCGATATCGCATTGCTTCAAATCATTAGTTTAACATATTTAAGCAAATTAACCCTCTTTATCTTACTAGAGTCTACAAAAGCCTTAACGGCGTGACGACAGTGCATACGCAAGAATTCCGTTATCTTATATTTAGGTATAAAGTCGATTTTCTTGTATATACTCATTTAGCAACCGATATCGAAATGCTTCAAATCATTAGTTTAATATATTTAAGCTAATAACGCTTCTTTAACGCACTGAAGTTAACAGAAAGCCATGGCGGCATAACGGCAGTTCATGTAGAAGAATTCCGCAATCTTATATTTAGGCATAAAGTCGATTTTCTTGTATATACACATATAGCAATCGATATCGAAATGCTTCAAATCATTAGTTTAAAATATTTTAGTTCATAAACCTTCCTAAACGTATTGAAGGTGATACAAAGCTATGGCGGCCTAACGACAGTACATTTGGAAGAATTCCGTAATCTTATATTTAGGTATAAAGTCGATTTTCTTGTATATACACATTTAGCAATCGATATCGGAATGCTTCAAATCATTAGTTTAACATATTTAAGTAAATTAATCCTCTTTATCTTACAGAAGTCTACAAAAGCCTTAACGGCATAACGGCAGTGCATTTGGAAGAGTTCCGTAATCTTATATTTAGGTATTAAGTCGATTTTGTTGTATATACGTATTTAGCAATCGACATCGAAATGCTTCAAATCATTAGTTTAACATATTTAAGATAATTCACCCTCTTTATCTTACTGAAGTCTACAAAAGCCTTAACGGCATAACGGCAGTATATTTGGGTGAATTCCGTAATCTTTATTTAGGTATAAAATCGATTTTCTTGTACATACACATTAAGCAATCGATATCGAAATGCTTCAAATCATTAGTTTAACATATTTAAGTTAATTAACCCTCTTTATCTTACTGAAGTCTACAAACGGCTTAACGGCATAACGGCAAAGCATTCAGAAGAATTACGTAATCTTATATTTAGGTATAAAGTCGATTTTGTTGTATATACACATTTAGCAATCGATATCGAATTGCTTCAAATCATTAGTTTAACATATTTAAGCTAATTAACCTTCTTTATCTTACTAGAGTCTACAAAAGCCTTAACGGCGTAACGACAGTGCATTCGGAAGAATTCCGTTATCTTATATTTAGGTATAAAGTCGATTTTGTTGTATATACTCATTTAGCAGTCAATATCGAAATGCTTCAAATCATTAGTTTAATATATTTAAGTTAATAACGCTCCTTTAACGCACTGAAGTTAACATAAAGCCATGGCGGCATAACGGCAGTTCATGTAGAAGAATTCCGCAATCTTATATTTAGGCATAAAGTCGATTTTCTTGTATATAAACATATAGCAATCGATATCGAAATGCTTCAAATCATTAGTTTAAAATATTTAAGTTCATAAACCTTCTTTAACGGACTGAAGTTGGCATAAAGCAATGGCGGCATAACGGCAATGCATTTAGAAGAATTCCGTAATCTTATATTTAGGTATAAAGTCGATTTTCTTGTATAAATATACACATTTAGCAATCGCTATCGAAATGCTTCAAATCATTAGTTTAACATATTTAAGTTAATTAACCTTCTTTAACGTATTGAAGTTGATATAAAGCCATGGCGGCATAACGACAGTACATTTGGAAGAATTCCGTAATCTTATGTTTATGTATAAATTCGATTTTCTTGTATATACACATTTAGCAAGCGATATCGAAATGCTTCAAATCATTAGTTTAACATATTTAAGTTAATAAACCTTCTTTAACGAACTGAAGTTAACATAAAGCCATAACGGCATAACGGCAGTGCATTTAGAAGAATTCAGTTATCTTATATTTAGGTACAAAGTCGATTTTCTTGTATATACACATTTAGCAATCGATATCGAAATGCTTCGAATAACTGGTTTAGCATATTTGGGTTAATTAGCCTTCTTTATCTTACCGAAGTTTACATAAAGCCATAACGGCAGTATATTTGGGTGAATTCCGTAATCTTTTATTTAGGTATAAAATCGATTTTCTTGTACATACACATTTAGCAATCGATATCGAAATGCTTCAAATCATTAGTTTAACATATTTAAGTTAATTAGCCTTCTTTATCTTACTGAATTCTACAAACGGCTTACGGCAAAGCATTCAGAAGAATTACGTAATCTTATATTTAGGTATAAAGTCGATTTTGTTGTATATACACATTTAGCAATCGATATCGAATTGCTTCAAATCATTAGTTTAACATATTTAAGTTAATAAACCTTCTTTAACGAACGGAAGTTGGCATAAAGCCATGGCGGCATAACGACAATACATTTGGAAGAATTCCGTAGTCTTATATTTATGTATAAATTCGATTTTCTTGTATATACACATTTAGCAAGCGATATCGAAATGCTTCAAATCATTAGTTTAATATATTTAAGTTAATAACGCTTCTTTAACGCACTGAAGTTAACATAAAGCCATGGCGGCATAACGGCAGTTCATGTAGAAGAATTCCGCAATCTTATATTTAGGTATAAAGTCGATTTTCTTGTATAAATATACGCATTTAGCAATCGCTATCGAAATGCTTCAAATCATTAGTTTAACATATTTAAGTTAATTAACCTTCTTTAACGTATTGAAGTTGATATAAAGACATGGCGGCATAACGACAGTACATTTGGAAGAATTCCGTAATCTTATGTTTATGTATAAATTCGATTTTCTTGTATATACACATTTTGCAAGCGATATCGAAATGCTTCAAATCATTAGTTTAATATATTTAAGTTAATAACGCTTCTTTAACGCACTGAAGTTAACATAAAGCCATGGCGGCATAACGGCAGTTCATGTAGAAGAATTCCGCAATCTTATATTTAGGCATAAAGTCGATTTTTTTGTATATACACATATAGCAATCGATATCGAAATGCTTCAAATCATTAGTTTAATATATTTAAGTTAATAACGCTTCTTTAACGCACTGAAGTTAACATAAAGCCATGGCGGCATAACGGCAGTTCATGTAGAAGAATTCCGCAATCTTATATTTAGGCATAAAGTCGATTTTCTTGTATATACACATTTAGCAAGCGATATCGAAATGCTTCAAATCATTAGTTTAACATATTTAAGTTAATAAACCTTCTTTAACGAACTGAAGTTAACATAAAGCCATAACGGCATAACGGCAGTGCATTTAGAAGAATTCAGTTATCTTATATTTAGGTACAAAGTCCATTTTCTTGTATATACGCATTTAGCAATCGATATCGAAATGCTTCAAATCATTAGTTTAAAATATTTAAGTTAATAAACCTTCTTTAACGAACGGAAGTTGGCATAAAGCCATGGCGACATAACGGCAGTGCATTTAGAAGAATTCCGTAATCTTATATTTAGGTATAAAGTCGATTTTGTTGTATATACACATTTAGCAATCGATATCGAGATGCTTCACCTAATAGTTAAACACATTTAAGTTAATAAACCTTCTTTACCTTACTGATGTTTCTATACAGCCATAACGGTATAACGGCAGTGCATTTGGAAGAATTCCGTAAACTTATATTTAGGTATGAAGCCGATTTTCTTGTATATACACATTTAGCAATCGATACCGAAACGCTACAAATCATTAGTTTAACATATTTAAGTTAATAAACCTTCTTTAACGCACTGAAGTCTACATAAAGCCTTAACGGTATAACTGCAGTGCATTTAGAAGAATTCCGTAATCTTATATTTAGGTATAAAGTCGATTTTCTTGTATGTACATATTTAGCAATCAAAATCGAAATGCTTCAAATCATTAGTTTAACATATTAAGTTAATAAACGCTTTCTAGCTTACTGAAGTCTACATAAAGCCTTAACAGTATAACGGCAGTGCATTTAGAAGAATTCTGTAATGTTATAATTTTATATTTAGGTATACAGTCGATTTTCTTGTATTTACACATTTAGCAATATATATCGAAATGCTTCAAATAACTGGTTTAGCATATTTAAGTTACTTAAGCTTCTTTATCTTAATGAAGTTTACATAAAGCCATAACGGCATAACGGCAGTATATTTATATGAATTCCGCTATCTTATATTTAGGTATAAAGTCGGTTTTGTTGTACATACGCATTTAGCAATCGATATCGAAATGCTTCAAATCATTAGTTTAACATTTTTAAGTTAATTAACCTTCTTTAACGTAATGAAGGTGATATAAAGCCATGGCGGCATAACGACAGTGCAGGTAGAAGAGTTCCGTAATCTTATATTTAGGTATAAAGTCGATTTTGTTGTAAATACGCATATAGCAATCGATATCGAAATGCTTCAAAGCATTAGTTTTACATATTTAAGTTAATTAACCTTCTTTAACGTATTGTAGTTGATATAAAGCCATGGCGGCATAACGACAGTGCATGTAGAAGAATTCCGTAATCTTATATTTAGGTATAAAGTCGATTTTCTTGTATATACACATTTAGCTATCGATATCGAAATGCTTCATATCATTAGTTTAACATATTAAGTTAATAAACGCTTTTTAGCTTACTGAAGTCTACATAAAGCCTTAACAGTATAACGGCAGTGCATTTAGAAGAATTCTGTAATGTTATAATTTTATATTTAGGTATACAGTCGATTTTCTTGTATTTACACATTTAGCAATATATATCGAAATGCTTCAAATAACTGGTTTAGCATATTTAAGTTAATTAAGCTTCTTTATCTTAATGAAGTTTACATAAAGCCATAACGGCATAACGGCAGTATATTTATATGAATTCCGCTATCTTATATTTAGGTATAAAGTCGGTTTTGTTGTACATACGCATTTAGCAATCGATATCGAAATGCTTCAAATCATTAGTTTAACATTTTTAAGTTAATTAACCTTCTTTAACGTAATGAAGGTGATATAAAGCCATGGCGGCATAACGACAATGCAGGTAGAAGAGTTCCGTAATCTTATATTTAGGTATAAAGTCGATTTTGTTGTAAATACGCATTTAGCAATCGATATCGAAATGCTTCAAATCATTAGTTTAACATTTTTAAGTTAATTAACCTTCTTTAACGTAATGAAGGTGATATAAAGCCATGGCGGCATAACGACAGTGCAGGTAGAAGAGTTCCGTAATCTTATATTTAGGTATAAAGTCGGTTTTGTTGTACATACGCATTTAGCAATCGATATCGAAATGCTTCAAAGCATTAGTTTTACATATTTAAGTTAATTAACCTTCTTTAACGTATTGTAGTTGATATAAAGCCATGGCGGCATAACGACAGTTCATTTAGAAGAATTCCGCAATCTTATATTTAGGTATAAAGTCGATTTTCTTGTATATACACATTTAGCTATCGATATCGAAATGCTTCATATCATTAGTTTAACATATTAAGTTAATAAACGCTTTTTAGCTTACTGAAGTCTACATAAAGCCTTAACGGTATAACGGCAGTGCATTTAGAAGAATTCCGTAATGTTAAAATTTTATATTTAAATGCTTCAAATAACTGGTTTAGCATATTTAAGTTAATTAACCTTCTTTATCTTACTGAAGTTTACATAAAGCCATAACGGCATAACGGCAGTATACTTATATGAATTCCGTTATCTTATATTTAAGTATAAAGTAGATTTTGTTGTACATACACAGTGCATTTAGAAGAATTCCGTAATCTTATATTTAGGTATAAAGTCGATTTTCTGGTATATATGCATTAAGCAATCGGTATCGAAATGCTTCAAATAACTGGTATAACATATTTAAGTTAATAAACCTTCTTTAACGAACTGAAGTTGGCTTAAGGCCATGGCGGCATAACGGCAGTGCATTTAGAAGAATTCCGTAATCTTATATTTAGGTATAAAATCGATTTTCTTGTATATACACATTTAGCTATCGATATCGAAATGCATCAAATCATTAGTTTAACATATTTAAGTTAATTTATCTTCTTTAACGTATTGAAGTTGATATAAAGCCATGGCGGCATAACGACAGTACATTTGGAAGAATTCCGTAGTCTTATATTTATGTAAAAAGTCGATTTTCTTGTATATACACATTTAGCGGTCGATATCGAGATGCTTCAACTCATTAGTTTAACATATTTATGTTAATGAACCTTCTTTAACGATCTGAAGTTGGCATATATCCATGGCGGCATAACGGCTGTGCATTTAGAAGAATTCCGTTATCTTATATTCAGGTATAAAGTCGGTTTTCTTGTATATACACATTTAGCTATCGATATCGAAATGCTTCAAATCATTATTTAAACACATTAAGTTAATAAACGCTTTTTAGCTTACAGAAGTCTACATAAGGCCTTAACGGTATAACAGCAGTGCATTTAGAAGAACTCCGTAAACTTATAATTTTATATTTAGGTATAAAGTCGTTTTTCTTGTATTTACACATTTAGCAATCGATATCGAAATGCATCAAATAACTGGTTTAGCATTTTTAAGTTAATTAACCTTCTTTAACGTATTGAAGTTGATATAAAGCCATGGCGGCATAACGACAGTACATTTGGAAAAATTCCCTAGTCTTATGTTTAGGTATAAATTCGATTTTCTTGTATATACACATTTAGCAAGCGATATCGAAATGCTTCAAATCATTAGTTTAACATATTTAAGTTAATTAACCTTCTTTAACGAACGGAAGTTGGCACAAAGCCATGGCGGCATAACGACAATACATTTGGAAGAATTCCGTAGTCTTATATTTATGTATAAAGCCGATTTTCTTGTATACACACATTTAGCTATCGATATCGAAATGCTTCAAATCATTAGTTTAACATATTAAGTTAATAAATGCTTTTTAGCTTACTGAAGTCTACATAAAGCCTTAACAGTATAACGGCAGTGCATTTAGAAGATATCCGTAATGTTATAATTTTATATTTAGGTATAAAGTCGCTTTTCTTGTATTCACACATTTAGCAATATATATCGAAATGCTTCAAATAACTGGTTTAGCATATTTAAGTTAATTAACCTTCTTTATCTTAATGAAGTTTAAATAAAGCCTTAACGGCATAACGGCGGTACATTTATATGAATTCCGTTATCTTATATTTAGGTATAAAGTCGATTTTGTTGTACATACGCATTTAGCAATCGAAATCGTTAGTTTAACATGTCTAAGTTAATTAACCTTCTTTAACGATCTGAAGCTGGCATATAGCCATGGCGGCATAACGGCAGTGCATGTAGAAGACTTCCGTAATCTTATATTTAGGTATAAAGTCGATTTTCTTGTATATGCACATTTAGTTATCGATATCGAAATGCTTCAAATGACTCGTTTAACATATTTTGTTAATAAACCTTCTTTAACGATCTGAAGTTGGCATATAGCCATGGCGGCATTTTATATTTAGGTATAAAGTCGTTTTATCTTTATGCCTAAATATAAGACTATGGAATTATGGCTTTATGTCAACTTCAGTTCGCTAAAGGAGGTTTATTAACTTAAATATGTTAAACCAGTTATCTGAAGCATTTCGATATCGATTGCGAAATATGTATATACAAGAAAATCGACTTTATACCTATATATAAAATTATAACATTACGGAATTCTTCTAAATGCACTGCCGTTATGCAGTTAAGGCTTTATGTAGACTTCTGTATGCTATAAAATGTTTATTAACTTAATATGTTAAACTTATGATTTGAACCATTTCGATATCGATAGCTAAATGTGTATAAACAAAAAAATCGACTTTGTACCTAAATATAAGATTACGGAATTCTTCTAAATGCACTGCCGTTATGCCGCCATGGCTTTACACCAACTTCCGTTCGTTAAAGAAGGTTTATTAGCTTAAATATGTTATAGTAATTATTTGAAGCATTTCGATATCGATTGCTAAATGTGTATATACAAGAAAATCGACTTTATACATAAATATAAGACTTCGGAATTCTTCCAAATGTACTGTCGTTATGCCGCCATGGCTTTATATCATTTTCAATACGCAAAGGGAAAGGGTTTAAATTTAAAATTAAATATGTTAAACTAATGATTTGAAGCATTTCGATATCGATTGCTCAATGCGTATATACTACAAAATCGACTTTACACCTAAATATAAGATTACGGAATTCTTCTAAATTCACTGTCGTTATGCCGCCATCGCTTTATATCACCTTCATTACGTTAAAGAAGGTTACCTAACTTAAATATGTTAAACTAATGATTTGAAGATTTTTGATATCGATTGCTAAATGTGTAAATACAAGAAAATCGACTATATACCTAAATATAAGATTACGGAATCCTTCTACATGCACTGTCGTTATGCCGCCATGGCTTTATATCACCTTCATTACGCTAAAGAAGGTTAATTAGCTTAAATATGTTAAACTAATGATTTGAAGCATTTCGATATCGATTGCTAAATGTGTATACACAACAAAATCGACTTTATACCTAAATATAAGATTACGGAAATCTTCCAAATGCACTGCCGTTATACCGTTATGGCTTTACGTAAACTTCAGTAAGAAAAAGAAGGTTAATTAACTTAAAT
>JAPZAG010002792.1:0-14281 GCA_027475135.1 Bactrocera correcta | reverse complement strand
AGGAATTAGACATCTCTCGCACCACTCTCCGACGCATAATTCATAAAGATTTGAAGATGTTTCCATATAAAATTCAAATAGCACAAAAACTAAACCCAGCTGATTATCCGCGACGCCTTAATTTTGGCAAACAAACAAATGGGTCAACTTTAAATGGCCTACCCTGTATATATGAAAAGGTTAACGTACTTACCGATATTACTGATAACGATGTTTTTGACTGTTATAATACATGTATATCGATAAAATATGGTTTTTTGTTTAAACTTAAAATATTAATTAATTACATAGAAATAAGCAAGTGCTGATACGTCTCGAAGCAATTTTTATTGATATTTGTGAATATAATGTTTTATCGATTTGTTATGAGCTTGGTTTAACTAGACATGAGTAAGTGAGACAGCTTAACGGTATTTATATTCTCGTTATTACGAGAGTTATTGTTCGCTTAAAATAAGTATTTGTTATATCAGGTTAAGTGAAAATCATCGAATAATTTATTTATAATTTTTATCGATAAAATATATTTTTTAACCAAGCTTATTTTTTGAAATATTTAAATATAAATATATATCGATATTAATAATCGATATTTATCGATAAAATATATTTTTTAACCAAGCTTATTTATCGAAATATTTAAATAAAATATATATCGATATTAATAATCGGTATTTATCGATAAAAATGTTTTTATAAAACTCATTTCAAGCTTAGTTGATTACAGTTTTAACACAGAGTTGAGTGTGTGAAATATCGATTGTAATATGTTTAAAATATCGATTGTAATATGTTTATCGATAAAATATATTTTTTAACCAAGCTTATTTTTTGAAATATTTAAATATAAATATATATCGATATTAATAATCGATATTTATCGATAAAATATATTTTTTAACCAAGCTTATTTATCGAAATATTTAAATAAAATATATATCGATATTAATAATCGGTATTTATCGATAAAAATGTTTTTATAAAACTCATTTCAAGCTTAGTTGATTACAGTTTTAACACAGAGTTGAGTGTGTGAGGTAAAATATCGATTGTAATGATATGTTTATCGATATTAATATGTTCTACGAATAATAGTTTATACAAACTTAATTGATAAAATATTGGTACTTTTACATAGAGATGAATAAGTGACGCAACATATCAATATTAATGAAATATGTATCGTCATTTATTGTTTAAAAAACATGATATTAACATTTTTTATCTACGTAAGCTAATTGTAGTTTGCTGCTACTTATTAAGTTATACATACATATTTGTAGGAATGTACATAAGTATATTCAATATACGTTAAACCATTAGCAGAGCGGAAGAGCCACTAATTCACCTTGTGCCCCCCAAAAAAAAAAAAAACCAAGCAACAGGGTAAACAGTAAATAAAGCAATGCAGTGATTTCTACTTATATTAAAGTTAATAACATTGAATGTGACTTTAAAAGTGCTATATACACACGTGGTCAAAATAATAAGTACATACGCCTGTGTAGCATTCAATGACTAATAAATTTTCTTTTATTCATGTTTAGAGTGAAATTAGATCATATTTCATTTCATATATGTGACCTGGTCTACGAAGAGGGGGCTTAGGTGTCAAAAAATCAATTAAAAAAAAAATAAATTTTTTTAAATTTTTAAATTTTTTTTTTTTTTTTGACACCTAAGCCCCGTTTTATTATGAATTAAATAATAAAAATAAAGATATTTGCAATAATAGTTAGAATAGGAACTTAAATTTCTAGCAAATAATAAAAAGACTAAAAAAATTGCTGGACAAAATATTAAGTACATTAGGTATCTGTGAATGAAAAAATGTATTATTTTGAGTTTTCTGTCTTCTATTTGAGTTTTATTTACTGCTTTCATCATTATCTAGTATAACTGCCATTATTTTCAATTCCTTTTGAGATTCGTTTTGACATACTGGAGATAAGTTTGCGGAATGTATCCATTGTAATCTCATACCAGGTTTTTTCAACAAAATTCTCTGATCTGATCCTTATTTTGGAACGATTGCTTCCCAATCTGTTGATTTAGCTCCCCCCCAAGGGTTTTCAATTGGATTCAAGTCGGGAAATTGACATGGCCATTTAAGAGAACTCTCACCATTGTCCTGAAACCAAACTTTTACCAACATCGAAGTATGATTAGTATAATTATCCTGCTGAAATTTCCATATTAGTGGCATACTTTCCTCTACCTATTAATGGTGCCTGAAATACGATGTATTGGTCCTACACCCACCCACGAAAAGCAGACCCAGACCAACAAAACGGCCGCCTGCGTGTTTAACGGGCTTTTTTGTAGACTGTGAATGCAATTCTGCCTTTCGGACGATGAACATTTCGTTAGGCATCATTTTCGAAAAAATTAAATTTTTGTTTCGTCGTTCCACAAGATATTGCGCCCACTTTTTCTGACCACTTGGGCGGCACCAATTTGCATGATTTTTCGCGAATTGTAATCTTATCTGTAAACTTTTTTTTTTGCAATATTGGTATATTTCTGGCCATCCTGCCAGGTAAATTAGCTCGATATAGTATTCGTCGGGCCATTTGGGAAGATATTATGCTACCAATATCGGCTCATATTATTCTTGAAGATGTTAATGGGTCCTTTTTACCAAGAGTGACACGATACGGTTGTCCGTTGTTGTTGATGTCTTTTTGGGTCGACCGCGAGTTTCAACATTTTTTTTTTAATATACTTTGAGCATTCTGCATGAAATACAATGAACGTCCTGATGTTTTAGCGATATTCCTAAGACTTTGGCCCACTTTTATGAGGATTAATATATAGGCATGCACTTGTAATCATCGTAATGTCAACAAATCAATATACATAAATGAAATGTATATTAATCATCGAATTGCACATCTACCATAAGTCAATTAGAACACACACTTACAAAAGTATGTATGTACACACTGTGCACCCTCCCATTATTCCAAAAGAATTTCAGATGAAAGCAATCTTTGTTTTGCTGTTCAAAACCGCAGCCGATGAGTTGATGCTGATTTGGTATTTGAGTTTACTCCAAAACGTACATAAATAAAGTGTAAATATTCAGCTTCGCCTCTATTTTTCCTATCGTTCTGCACCATCAGAAAGGAATTTGTTAAATAAACACATTTGAGAAATACTCGTAGGTTTTGCTTTCAGAATTTTCATATATTGATTCTTAGCTCAATTAGCTCGATTTAAATGCCTTACACAAGCGTAAGTACAGTGACTCACAAAAGTGCACACAAATAAAAGGATTTGCTTGCTGACCTGCTTTGAAAACTACTGTTACTTGCAAAGTAAGAGCGATTTTTATAAAGATACTTGCCTTTTTCGGCTTTTCCAATTGCAAATTTGAATCTACAAGGTGCATTCCAAAGTAAACAGGACTTAAAAAAAACAGAACAAATGGGTTTTTCGGCAAAATCAATTTATTATATTCAAAATAGTCTCTTTCTGCTTCAATACAGCTTTTTGCATGGTCCAAAAGCATGTCGAACGAGTGTTTTAGCTCGTTGATCGGTATGGCTGCCAGTATGCCGGTGCAAGCCTTTTGAATGGTCTCTACGTCTGCATAACGCTTTCCTTTCATAGGCAAGTGCATTTTTCCGAAAAGGAAGAAATCGCACGGTGCCATATCAGGTGAATACAGGGAGTGGTTAATGGTTAAAATGTGATTTTTGGTCAAATATTCGGTCACAAGCGTCGATCGATGGACGGAATCTGAACAATTTTTGGTCGTCAGTCAATTTGTGCGGAACAAACCGTGCACACACCTATCGTAAGCCCAATAATTTTTCCATGAATTTCAATAAAGATTTCGGCTGATTTTTGATGAATTCACGCACAGTTTCGATGGAATTTCCGGTGATCACGGATTTTGATTGGCCCACATGTTGATCGTCATTTATGTCCTCACGCCCACTTTGGAAACGTTGAAACCACTCGTGCACTCTGCTACGAGATAGGCAATCATCGCCATAAACTTGCTTCATCAATTGAAACGTTTCAGTAAAAGTTTTATCAATTTAAAAAAAAAAATAATGTTGGCTCTTTATCCGAAGCTCATTTTCGCAACGATAACAGGGTATAGAAAACAACTTTGGGAATTATAGAAATTTCTACGAAACAATCTGTTTTTGGTTATGAAATTTAAAGAAACATTTCGAGAATTTCAAAAGCAAGCACTGATTCCGAGGAATCGGTTTGTTCAAAAAGGATATGCGTTTTATAGTGAGGGCAATTAGAAATCAAGAGGGTTTTCCGAATATTTTAAAAGGTTAGGGTTGAAGTTACAATAAAACTTTACGTACTTAAGAAAAAAATAAGAATGTCTTAACATGAGTTGAATATTTCGAAAAGTATTAGTTCTAACTTTTTCCGATTATTTTAAGAATTATGAGAAATCTGAAACCATCTATATATTCTTCTTTTTCTTTACTGGCGTAGACACCGCTTACGCGATTATAGCCAAGTTAACAACAGCGCGCAAATCGTTTCTTCTTTTCGCTACGTGGCGCCAATTGGATATCCCAAGCGAAGCCAGGTCCTTCTCCACTTGGTCCTTCTAACCGAGTGGAGGTCTTCCTCTTCCTGTGCTTCCCCTGGCGGGTACAGCGTCGAATACTTTCAGAGCTGGAGTGTTTTCGTCCATCCGGGCAACATGACCTAGCCAGCGTAGCCGCTGTCTTTTAATTCGCTGAACTATGTCAATGTCGTTGTATATCTCATACAGCTCATCGTTCCATCGAATGCGATATTCGCCGCGGCCAACGCGCAAAGGGCCGTAAATCTTTCGCGAACATTGCATTGTTGGCAAGAGTTGTTTTGTGTTGGATTTCGAAGCTGAAATTGTTGTTGCTGTTAATGCTGGTTGCAAATAGACAAAATTATCTACAACTTCGAAGTTAGTGCTGGAAAGAGTCATGGTGGAATGGTTTCAGGAGCTAATGCGGGGTATGTGGTTGGATAGGCAGTTTGGGTTCAGGAAAGGACACAGCATAGAGGATGCTTGGTTTTATGTTCAGAATGTCGTTAGAGAGAATGTCAACAAGTATGTCCTGTGGCATATTTGTTAACTTCAAGAGTGCGTTTGACTACCTAAGCTGGAATCGAGTGGTACAACGGCTGGAGGTGCTTGGCTGTCCGGAATTTACTCTTTGCCGTAGTTATTTTTCGGACAGAAAGGCCTCTCTTGTCGGCATGAATGAGAGTGTGGAGATGGAGTGGTTCGTGGCTGCCCGCAGGGTTCCATCCGTGGTCCATAGATTTGAAACATTATGATGGACACTCTGCTTGGTCAGCTCGAGCCACTCTGTAAGTGTTGTGCATATGCGGACGACCTTCTTCCTATGGTCGAAGGTCGCTCGCGGTCTGAGTTAGAACGGGCGAGAGGAGATCACTTAGAGATCGTGAATACTTGGGGTGTAGGTGTGGGGGTGGACATATCGAGGGAAAAAAAAAGTGGCAATGCTGCTGAAGGGCAGATTGTCACCGGTTCGTCCACCGATTGTCCGTATTAATAGGGTCAGCATCAGATGTGTGACGCAAGTTAAATATCTAGGGTTGACCATGAGTGAACGGATGTGTTTTATTCCACACTTAGCGAATGAAAAGGAGCGACTGCAAGAACCGTAGGCAAAATACGCCGCATTTTGAAAAGTGATTGGGGTTTCGGACGTCGTGCTGTCCGCATAATATATCGTGGCTTGTTTGAGGCCTGTGCTACATATAGAGCCCCTGTATGGTGGGAGGCAGCCACGATTGTCTTGGGGTCTCAAAAACTCCTCAACTCAATTCAGCGTTGTATGATGCTTACTTCTTTGCCTGTATGTTGAGCCGTCTCAACGGATGCAATGCAGGTTTTTTTAGGTGTCTGAAAGGCAGCTCCCTTTCGTGCTGTCGAAAGCAGCTTTGAAATCGACAAAGAGGTGGTGTGTGTCGATTTACCTTTCACAGGTCTTTTCCAAGATTTGGCACATGGTGAATATCTGGTCGGTTGTTGATTTGCCAGGTCTAAAGCCACACTGATAAGGTCCAATCAGTTTGTTGACGGTGGGCTTTAATCTTTCACACAATACACTCGATAGAAACTTGTACGCAATGTTGAGGAGGCTTATCCCACGGTAGTTGGCGCAGTCTCTTTTTTTATGGATTGGGCATAGCACACTTAAATTCCAATCGTTGGGCATGCTTTCGTCTGACCATATTTTGCAAAGAAGCTGATGCATGCTCCTTATCAGTTCTTCGCCGCCGTGTTTGAATAGCTCGGCCGGCAATCCATCGGCCCCCGCCGCTTTGTTGTTCTTCAGGCGGGTAATTGCTATTCGAACTTCTTCATGGTCGGGCATTGGAAGGTCTGCTCCATCGTCATCGATTGGGGAATCCGGTTTGCCTTCTCCTGGCGTTGTACGTTCACTAGCATTCAGCACGCTGGAGAAGTGCTCCGGTCTTGAAACCTTCTGTAAGCCGCCGCATTTTTCCTAGAAGATTACCCCTGTCGGTCAGCTTATCGAGCTCTTCATACTCACGCATTTCGACCTCTCTCTTCAACTCTCAGTATCTATCCCATCCCGCACGTGTTGCGGTCGATTACAACGTTGCTAGGTAGGCAGTCTGCTTTCTCTCCGCTGCACTCCTCATCGTACCAGCTGTTCTTTTGCATTTTCCAAAAACCAATGGTTCGGTTGCAGCTTTACAAGTTCTTTTATGATCAATCTATATATCTTTACGTAATTTAAATTAAGTTCAGACAACTCTTTGTGGCACAAAACTTTTTTCTTTAGCAGGGTATTTGCATCTTTTTCTTTAGTTTTCCAAATTTGGACCCATTAAAGACAGAATACGTACATACATATGTATGTCAACGCCATAAAACCACAAGCGGCTAGGACATTTTGCAATGAAAAATACGAAAACACACAATATCGAGTACACAGCAGCTCATAAAGCTTTTAACTAAAGAGAAGTCAGAAATAAAAACTCAGGACGCGAACAGACTTGTAAGTTGAATGAAAAAAACGCTTGGTAGAGATTCTAATAGCAGAACCAGTGAGAAACGTAAAATCGTGGCCCGAGTCAGCTGGCACGACCTATCTTATGGACGCGCAATGTAACTGAACTGTAAAAAACGCTACTCCCTTCTCTCTTTGACGTGGGATGACGTGAGAATTCATGACATTTGGATTTTGCCGCAGAAACGGCGCAACTGATTGCTCTCTCACAACGCAGAGTTGCCAATATCGATATACCGCAGTAAAAATATGACGTATTTTCTCTTTATTTTGCTCCATGTTTGCGACGCTATAACTCACGAACGACTTAAAAGAAATCAATCAATCAATCAAACACGTGTTAGCGCGTGAAATGAGCTTTCCAAAAAGGTATAGCAGGACCCGATGCGACGAATAAAACTAGAACTACGCGCTTTCAGCGCCAACTAGCGAAAATACCGCAAGACTTTTTTGACAACCTAATATATTACACAGCAAATCCATTAAACGTTAAGTGTTTGTAGACTTGATCGCTTCTATAGTTAAGTTGAAATATAATATAATAGTGCTGTTATCTCGCTTATTTGGCGGACACGTGCACACAAATTTGACGTCATCATTTTACAGTTAACCCTGTATAAAAATATTCAAATTTGATTTCAATTAATTTTTTTTTTTCCAAATTTTTCCAAAGAAACATTTTTGTATTAGCTGCTTGTAGACTTATGACGTTGTCTGTATGTATTAATTACTGTATGTATTAGTTATATAAGTAGACATTATGAACATTGTTATAAGTCACCATGAGGTCGATTGTAAATTTTCGAACACTTAATTTTGTCGAATGGAATTTCAAGTATATGTAATCTATCGGTTTGCTTATACTTAGTTGCTACTTTGCTTCTGCCAATAATACTCAAAGATATACATACATATGTATGTTTCGTTGTGGTAAGTAAGATCTCAGATACTTAAAATACTAAAATTAATTAATTGCAACTTTTATCTTTAGTAGACAGCGATAAACAAGCAATATTTATAAATAATATTATACACAAAAATGTTTATGTATTTTTTGAGATATGAAATAAACAATTTTATTGTAAATGTATGTATGTATGTAATGTGAAATATTTTTAAGAAGAGTAAAGAGTTTCTGTTTCTTAATTGAATTTATTTTGGAAATATAGTATAATATTTTTTATTAAAATGAGGGCATTAGTTAGGTTCATTGATAGCTGGTCTAGAGATCACTGAGTGTGGGTTCAATGCTATTTAAGGAATCTTCTCGGATGCGAACTGCAGAAATTTTATGGTAGAAAACGAGATGAATTCGCCTTTTATTTGATTGTTGAGTATTTGCGAGATCAAGGCTTAAAAACTTAGCAGCTCATACATTCAGATATCCCACCAAGCTGTTGCCAATAGAAATTAAACGCTTATAAAATCGGATACACGATATTTATAGGACTGCAAAGAGTAGTCCAAGTGCGATCTCTGCATCCTAGATTGCCTCATTGTTAGAAGTTATAAATAGCTTTTCAATTAGACAAGTGTGAAGTATTAGAGCCCAGTTGTCAGTTGTCAAAATGAAAAATATACGGAAAAGTATAATTATTTAAACAAAAATGAAATGCTTGTAAAGTACTATTTTGGAAATTTATTTAGAATTATATTTAGCAATATTAGTTTTTATATGAACGTCTTTCCGTTTTTTGACACTCATCTCTTTCTCTGCGAGCTATTTTTGTATTTTGCAGCTTTCCTTTTTTCCTAAGCTAGGATAAACAACCAAAGGTAATACCATGTACAGACCGACACTTAATCACACGATTTCGGCTCTTGAATGGATTATCCCACTAATCTTAAAAATTTATAAAGATTTCGCCATACAAAAATGACAGTTCCAAATCACTTCATTGAAATGATTTGAAAATGATCCACGCTAAATCTCTCTGTGCGACTCTGATTTTGCGCAATCTACTTGTTAGCACTGGAAATCTGTTACATTCTCACAGCTGATATAGACACTACAAAGGAAAAAAATGTAAACAATTTTTTTTTAAAGCAATGAATCTAATTTCACCTGAAAATCGACTTAACAAATGAAAAAATGCATCCATTATTTCTATTATATGGAAAATATTTAAAAAAAATACTGCTTTTATTTTAAAATACTGTTCGACAATATTTTCTTTTGATAAATATTAAGCGATGAATTATTGAATGACAATAACAGCTGTTTTTTGATCGGCAGTGAGAACACTGTTGGGTTATGAAATGCTTAAATGTAATCTAATGTATTAAATTTTCGGACTGAACATGGTATAAGATTGATTAGTACATTCATTTCCCAGTCGCAACCGAGTTGTCAAACCGTACGGTCGCATTTTTCTTTTTCTCTCGCGGTCATTCTAGCAGTGTCTGTGTTATAACGCTACTTTACAGTTGTGCACAAATAACTTTTTTACTGTTAATTTCTCGCCGTGTTTATTTCTTATTGTTAACTTGTGCTACATTCTTACATTTTTGAATACATAAAAAGTAATATTTTCACAATGCCCCCCGGGGCCAACAATCTGGGTGATAATAGGTTTGCCCTATTATCCCCAGCCCAGAAGACAAAAAGAAAAAAACCTGAGCAAACAACGTTGGAACTATTTCCGGAACTCCCCATTACTAAGAAGGATGACCCCAAATACCTCGTCATTAAGTCGCGGGATGCCAGTAAACCAATCACATCCTTCTCCTGCTTCGCGACTTATAAAGGTATTCAAGCTATCAGTAAAGATATCAACAACATCTCGTCACTTCGCGATGGCAGCCTACTCCTCCTGGTAAAAAATCAAAAAATTGCTGATAAATTCCTTTTCACTAAGAATCTACCCGGTGCAGGTGCTGTTGAAGTTGCTCTTCACAGCACCCTTAACTCAGTCAAGGGCACAATTTATGCCCCCTTTATTTGCCAACTTAGCGACGAAGAAATAATCGAAGGTCTCAAGGAACAAGGTGTCTCTGCTGTCCACAAGTTTAACAAAATAGTTAAAGGCGTTCGTGTACCTACTGGTGCCGTATTATTAACATTCAATAAATATACACTTCCTAACAGAATTGATGTAGCCTGGAGAACCCTAGATGTCCGTCCGTACTACCCTAATCCTATGCGCTGCAAAACTTGTCAGCTATTAGGACACACCGCTAAACACTGCGTAAAAACTCCTTCCTGTGTCATTTGCAACCTTCCTCCTAACCACTCTCCTCCTTCTGATTGCACCAGAGTTTACTGCGCTAACTGCGCAGGTGAACATCCCTCGTCCTCAAATGCTTGCCCTAAATTTATTCAATCGAAAGAAATATTAAAGATTAAAACTATTCACAAATGCACCATGCGGGACGCCATTACCATGTATAAAAATCAACATCCTTCCACCCCATCCCCCTTCTCCTTTGCCAACGTGGCAAAAATTCAAACTAACAGCGAAATTAATCCAAACTCAAAAAATCCTAATAACAAAGATAATACTTCAATATCTAAAAATTCTAACCTCAATACTAACGCAACAACAACAAAAGCTAACAACGATTCATCCTCCACCAACAATCCATTGCATCACATAGAACTTCCAGAAACTTCAAAGAACTCCCCTCTTCTACACCCTTCACCCTTGAATTCTTCCCCCTCCCCATCTTTCTCTCCACTTTCTCACGTCTCATCTCCCTCCTCACACACCTTATCTCCTCTGGCATCTTTTGCCATCTCTCCTCTCGCTCATAACACCCTTCCAGCCTCCCCCTCCCTTTCTTCTCCGTCTCCCTCATTGATGGAACAATAAATTCCCATAACCTCACATTATTATTTTTTCTTTATTTTTCTTTCCATGGTATCCATCCTTCAGTGGAATATCAACGGATACTTAAATAATTACATCGAACTCGAACTTTTATTTAAAACATTCAAACCCTCAGCAATATTATTAAATGAAACTCAATCTACTATATCCGCAAGATATAGCCTTAGAATTTGCGCTTCAAAATCAGTACAATTTTATCTGACTTCCCTAATATCAGTCACCAAATCTATGCTGATGATTTAGTATTGTTTTCTATTCCTCCGATTTGTCCGTTGTTACGTCTTCCTTTTCTAAAATCTTATCCCTCTTATTTCATTGGTCCGGTTCTTCGGGCATGTCAATTTCTTCCTCTAAATCTAAGTTATTACATATTTTGTAAGAAACATCATTGTAATACACCCACACTTACCGCTAATAATATAAATTTAATCTGTATAGATAGTTTTAAGTTCCTAGGCTTAATATTAGACTCTAAGTATCAATTTAAGCAACATTGTCAATATGTAAGAAAAAGACTATTTGTTATCAACATCTCCGTTAAAAAACATATTGCCGGTATCTGGACTGCCTTTTTAAAGGACAATATGGAAGACAGCTTATATAAACTCTATCAACAATGATGACCCTGTTCAGCTTTTAATGTACCCAACTATTATCCCACCAGTCAGCCGAAAGCCTATGATGCTAGTGCTGCGTACTTTAGTTTATATAATAATTTGTTTATTATGTAAGCTTTAATAAAATTAAAATAAAATAAATAAAAATAAAACATTCATTTCTAAAATGTGCAAATATGTAATTAAATGGAGTCTCAAACTATGTATACGAGGGCTGCTATGTATATTTCTGGCCTAATAATGAAAATAGGCATATTTATCAACGAAAATGGTTTTTCTTTTTTTTTCGTTGGATTTGGCTCGTCTTGGAAGACCCACATGGTCAACTGCTGTTTTGTTTCGGGCTCATACGCATAGATTCATGATTCGTCACCTGTGACGATCTTATAAACGTCTTTTGAAGCACCGCGAACGTATTTTTCAACATTTCTTTACACCAATCCACACGAGCCGTTTTTGATCGATTGTCAAATTGTGCGGGATCCAATGAGAGAGAACAAACCTTTTTTACGGCCAGGTGTTCATGCAATATCGAATGTATGCTGGTGGGAAAAATGCATAGGCATGCCTCTATCTGAAGGTATGTTACATGACGGTCTTGCATTATCGGTTCACGTACGGCGTCGATGTTTTCAGGCACAACGGCTGTTTTTAGACGACCTTCATGGAATTCGTCTTTGAGCGAGCGTTGGCCAAGATTGAATTCGTTGTAACAGTTCTTCACAGTGCTATAGGATGGTGCTTCATAGCCATTTTTTGAAAAATGATTGCACGAAAATGTTCACGAGTTAATTCCATTTTTTGGCCGATATGAATTTTTTAATTCCCTGTAAATAAAACAATTCACATTTAAATGACAAAACGTTCTGAGTGATGTTATGCTAAAAAATGTTAAACTTTCCAATGGAAATGTCAGATTGTACCTGGCAACACTTAGTGTTGCCTAGTCCAGAAATATATATATAGCAACCTATGTATCTAGAAGAAAAAGTAACTGTCTACAGAGCACGTCCGAATAATGGCTGCCTTAGTGCATATGAACCAATGTTGGAAAAACATTTATAATTTTGCTTAAAAATTTACTGTTTGCTGAAATTTGCATAAATGCCTGCTTCGTTTACAAATCAATACAATTTTGGCGAAATTAATGAAAACAAAAATGAAATACGCGAAAGTGTTGCCATTTATTCCTTTGCCACCGATAGCGTCTAGCCAATTGCACTAAATCACGTACATACACAGCTCGTAAAAGTATAATATTTCAAATTAGGAAGATAAAGAGAATGACAACAACAAATTAGCGGACGAGAATGCTTCGTGCCATCATGCCCGCAATCAAGCGTTTGCGAATCTAAATTGCCGTTTGTTGTTTAATGGTGTCGTTTTGTGACATTAAGCACTTTAGTTTTGTGTAAAGTAATATGTACATTTCTATACGTATGTATTTGTTATATACAAATATTATCTATATATGAATGCAGTACCGACAGACAATTTGTATACCAATCTCAGTTTAGGTGTAATACCATGTTCCGACCAAAAACTTGCAATGATTCGCTTACATTTAAGATATTCGGTACTCTAAACTGCAGTTAGAGATTTATAAAACAGCTGTTTTTGACATGAAAAAGCCACGCCGCTTAATATTCATTAGAAGAAAATATTGTATTATCGTATTTTGTTATAAAAGTCGTCTTTTGATTTTGGAAGTCGAAAGCCATGTGAATTCACTTGCATTACTTTTATTTCATTTGTTTACATTTTTTCTCTTTGTTGTATCTAAATCAGCTGTGATAATGTAATAGATTGATTTACTCACAAACAGATGGCCTGAATCAGAGTCTCCCAGGGACATTGCGAGTAGATTAGCTTCAACTAATATGTACCATGTTCAGACCGAAAATTTAATGGGATTAGATTACATTTAATTACATTCACTAATCAGCCCGTTCTCACTGCCATTAGAAAGATCAAAAAACAGCTGTTATTGTCATTCAAGAATACACATCGCTTAATATTTATCAAAAAAAAAGATTGTCATATAGTATTTTGAAATACAAGCCGTCATTTTTTAATGTTTTCCATATAATGGAAATAATGCCGAAATCGTGTGATTAAGTGTCGGTTTGAACATGGTATAACTGGCATTTAGCGACTCGCAGGGCATTAAAATATAAAAGCATCAGTTTTATGCCTGAATGGGGGTTTTCGGAATAGTTTGGCTTGTGGTTCAAATAGTTGCAAATTATTTTTATTTCACTTTTGCTTCACATAAGTATGTATATGTACGTACATATGTTGTTAAAATGATAAGATTGTTCCCTTTAATTAATAAATAATAATTAAATTAAAATTGATAAATTTTCCAATTAAATCCGGTGGTATTAAATAAGCGATAATTAAAAATTAAAAAAAAAAGTTTTTTATACACTTGAAATATTATTTATAGCTTAAAGAGCTGGTAGGATCATCAAATAAAGCGATAAGTTAGTTTTTGTTTCGAAGCATTAATACTTATAATATTTTTTGGAAAAAAATTTGCTTTTTTGATTTGACCTAGAAAAAGTAAGACAATTATAAAATTTTGTTCCGACATTTGAATACTATTTTTGTTGCGTAATGACTATTGCGATAATTACACTATCACTAAACAGGTCAATTACCACAGGCAAGTGATATGACTTCTTCTTCTTAATTGGCGTAGACACCGCTTACGCGATTATAGCCGAAGTTTTTATTGGATATTTTTTTACGTGGCGGGTCCCAAGCCTAGCGCACAACCCTATGTAGGAGATGTTTC
>JAPZAG010002791.1:0-14283 GCA_027475135.1 Bactrocera correcta | reverse complement strand
GCACTGCCGCTATACCGTTATGGCTTTATGTTAACTTCAGTAAGTTAAAGAAGGTTTATTAACTTAAATATGTTAAACCAGTTATTTGAAGCATTAGGATATCGATTGCTTAATGCATATAT
This sequence comes from Bactrocera correcta, assembly GCA_027475135.1. Classification (NCBI taxonomy): domain Eukaryota; kingdom Metazoa; phylum Arthropoda; class Insecta; order Diptera; family Tephritidae; genus Bactrocera; species Bactrocera correcta. The sequence goes on along the minus strand of JAPZAG010002791.1, from coordinate 14,161 downwards.
ACAAGAAAATCGACTTTGTACCTAAATATAAGAGTACGGAATTCTTCCAAATGTACTGTCGTAATGCCACCATGGCTTTATATCAACTTAAATACGTTAAAAAAGGTTTATGAACTTAAATATGTTAAACTAATGATTTGAAGCATTTAGATATCGATTGCTAAATGTGTATATACAACAAAATCGAATTTATACCTAAACATGAGCTTACGGAATTCTTCAAAATGCACTGCCGTTATGCCGCCATGGCTTTATGTTAATTTCAGTGCGTTAAAGAAGCTTTATTAACTTAAATATGTTAAACTAATGATTTGAAGATTTTCGAAATCGATTGCTAAATGCATATACACAACAAAATCGACTTTATACCTAAATATAAGATTACGGAATTCTTCCAAATGCACTGCCGTTATGCCTTTATGGCTTTATGTTAACTTCAGTTTGTTTAAGAAGGTTTATTAACTTAGATATGTTACACTAGTTATTTGAAGCATTTCAAAATCGATTGCTTAATGCGTATATACAAGAAAATCGACTTTATACCTAAATATAAGTTTACGGAATTCTTGCAAATGCACTGCTGTTATGCCGTTATGGCTTTATGTTAACTTCAGTTCGTTTAAGAAGGTTTGTTAACTTAGATATGTTTCACTTGTTATTTGAAGCATTTCGATATCGATTGATAAATGAGTATATACAAGAAAATCGACTTTATACCTAAAGATAAGCTTAGGGAATTCTTGTACATGCGCTGCCGTTATGCCTTCATGGCTTTGTGTTAACTTCAGTGCGTTAAAGTAGGTTTGTTAACTTAAATATGTTAAACTAATGATTTGAAGCATTTCGATATCGATTGCTAAATGTGTATATACAAGAAAATCGACTTTATACCTAAATATAAGATTACGGAAATCTTCTACATGAACTGCCGTTATGCCTCCAGGGCTTTGTGTTAACTTCAGTGCGTTAAAGAAGCTTTATTAACTTAAATATGTTAAACTAATGATTTGAGGATTTTCGAAATCGATTGCTAAATGCATATACACAACAAAATCGACTTTATACTTAAATATAAGATTACGGAATTCTTCCAAATGCACTGCCGTTATGCCGTTATGGCTTTATGTTAACTTCAGTTCGTTTAAAAAGGTTTATTAACTTAGATATGTTACACTAGTTATCTGAAGCATTTCGAAATCGACTGCTTAATGCATATATACAAGAAAATCGACTTTATACCTAAATATAAGATTACGGAATGCTTCTTAATGCACTGCCGTTATGCCGTTATGGCTTTATGTTAACTTCAGTTCGTTTAAGAAGGTTTATTAACTAACATATGTCACACTAGTTATTTGAAGCATTTCGAAATCGATTGCTTAATGCTTAGTGCTAAATGTGTATATACAAGAAAATCGACTTTATACCTAAATATATGATAATGGAATTCTTCTACATGCACTGCCGTTATGCCGTTAAGGCGTTTGTAGACTTCAGTAAGATAAAGGGGGTTAATTAACTTAAATATGTTAAACTAATGATTTGACTCATTTCGATATCGATTGCTAAATGTGTATATACAAAAAAATCGACTTTATACCTAAATATAAGATTAGGAAATTCTTCTACATGAACTGCCGTTATGCCGCCATGGCTTTGTGTTAACTTCAGTGCGTTAAAGAAGCTTTATTAACTTAAATATGTTAAACTAATGATTTGAAGATTTTCGAAATCGATTGCTAAATGAGTATATACAAGAAAATCGACTTTATACCTAAATATAAGATTACGGAATTCTTCTACATGAACTGCCGTTATGCCGCCATGGCTTTGTGTTAACTTCAGTGCGTTAAAGAAGCTTTCTTAACTTAAATATGTTAAACTAATGATTTGAGGATTTTCAAAATCGATTGCTAAATGCATATACACAACAAAATCGACTTTATACCTAAATATAGGATTACGGAATTCTTCTAAATGCTTTGCCATTATGCCGTTAAGGCGTTTGTAGACTTCAGTAAGATAAAGAGGGTTAATTAACTTAAATATGTTAAACTAATGATTTGAGGCATTTCGATATCGATTGCTAAATGAGTATATACAAGAAAATCGACTTTATACCTAAATATAAGATTACGGAATTCTTCTAAATGCTTTGCCGTTATGCCGTAAAGGCGTTTGTAGACTCCAGTAAGATAAAGAGGGTTAATTAACTTAAATATGTTAAACTAATGATTTGAGGCATTTCGATATCGATTGCTAAATGTGTATATACAAGAAAATCGACTTTATACCTAAATATATGATAACGGAATTCTTCTACATGCACTGTTGTTATGCCGTTAAAGCGTTTGTAGACTTCAGTAAGATAAAGGGGGTTAATTAACTTAAATATGTTAAACTAATGATTTGAAGCATTTAGATATCGATTGCTAAATGTGTATATACAACTAAATCGACTTTATACCTAAATATAAGCTTACGGAATTCTTCTAAATGCACTGCCGTTATGCCGCCATGGCTTTATGTTAACTTTAGTGCGTTAAAGTAGGTTTGTTAACTTAAATATGTTAAACTAATTATTTGAAGATTTTCGAAATCGATTGCTAAATGCATATGCACAACAAAATCAACTTTATACCTAAATATAAGATTACGGAATTCTTCCAAATGCACTGCCGTTATGCCGTTATGGCTTTATGTTAACTTCAGTTCGTTTAAGAAGGTTTATTAACTTAGATATGTTTCATTAGTTATTTGAAGCATTTCGATATCGATTGATAAATGAGTATATACAAGAAAATCGACTTTATATCTTAAGATAAGCTTACGGAATTCTTGTACATGCGCTGCCGTTATGCCGTCATGGCTTTGTGTTAACTTCAGTGCGTTAAAGTAGGTTTGTTAACTTAAATATGTTAAACTAATGATTTGAAGCATTTCGATATCGATTGTTAAATGTGTATATACAAGAAAATCGACTTTATACCTAAATATAAGATTACGGAATTCTTCTACATGAACTGCCGTTATGCCGCCATGGCTTTGTGTTAACTTCAGTGCGTTAAAGAAGCTTTCTTAACTTAAATATGTTAAACTAATGATTTGAGGATTTTCAAAATCGATTGCTAAATGCATATACACAACAAAATCGACTTTATACCTAAATATAAGATTACGGAATTCTTCTAAATGCTTTGCCATTATGCCGCTAAGGCGTTTGTAGACTTCAGTAAGATAAAGAGGGTTAATTAACTTAAATATGTTAAACTAATGATTTGAAGCATTTCGATATCGATTGCTAAATGAGTATATACAAGAAAATCGACTTTATACCTAAATATAAGATTACGGAGTTCTTCTAAATGCACTGCCGTTATGCCGTTAAGGCGTTTGTAGACTTCAGTAAGATAGAGAGGGTTAATTAACTTAAATATATTAAACTAATGATTTGAGGCATTTCGATATCGATTGCTAAATGTGTATATACAAGAAAATCGACTTTATACCTAAATATATGATAACGGAGTTCTTCTACATGCACTGCCGTTATGCCGTTAAGGCGTTTGTAGACTTCAGTAAGATAAAGGGGGTTAATTAACTTAAATATGTTAAACTAATGATTTGAGGCATATCGATATCGATTGCTAAATGTGTATATACAAGAAAATCGACTTTATACCTAAATATAAGATTACGGAATTCTTCTACATGAACTGCCGTTATGCCGCCATGGCTTTGTGTTAACTTCAGTGCGTTAAAGAAGCTTTATTAACTTAAATATGTTAAACTAATGATTTGAAGATTTTCGAAATCGATTGCTAAATGAGTATATACAAGAAAATCGACTTTATACCTAAATATAAGATTACGGAATTCTTCTAAATGCTTTGCCGTTATGCCGTTAAGGCGTTTGTAGACTTCAGTAAGATAAAGAGGGTTAATTAACTTAAATATGTTAAACTAATGATTTGAAGCATTTCGATATCGATTGCTAAATGAGTGAAATTTCTCAAGAGTTTTTGAGATAAAAATAATAGTCGGGACACGTGAAATCACTAAAATTAAAATTCAACCAATTGCCTGCACTATGGCTCACGATACTGTGCAGAAAAATAAGCGAACGAACGAGATAGCGAACAATAGAAAAACGCGTGCGGATTCAATTGCGGTCAAATAACAATGATTTCTTTATTTCAGCTCATCTAGTTACTTAGCCTAAGTCTTAAAACTAACGGGATAGAACAGTTGGAATGGAAGTATACAGGTATGTACAAAAAGAGGTGAGTAATTCATTTTAACTTAAAGTAATAGATTATGGTAAGTATATTTAATATTATTAGGGTAAGTATACAATACTAATGTAATTCAATATTTATAATTTTTTTTTACAATTCATTTTTCTTAATTTCAGTTTTAGGTTTAAATATATATTTTGTCGCTTGACGCAACACCGGCCACCTTGACAGGATCAGATTCCTTCAATATCCAGTGGAAGGACAGCCAGTTTGTGGATGGGGCGCTTAATCGTGCCCGTCTTGGTTGCTACTTCTGCGACTCGCACCTTGCCGTCTTGCCCTTCGACGGCGGCGACGACGCGTCCGAGTACCCACTGCTGTGGCGGCACGTTGTCCTCGTGGACGAGGACGAGATCGCCTGGCTGCAGGTTGCGTTTGGGGTGCAGCCATTTGTTGCGTTCCTGAAGGCCCGTCATGTAGGTTTTGGACCACTGTCGCCAAAACTGTTGCTTGAGACAGCAAACAAGTTGCCATCTCTCGCAACAACGAACTGGGTCCACTGGCACCTTCTCTGGGGGTAATGCCCGCAGGGAGCATCCTATTAATAGATGCGCTGGTGTTAACGCTTCTCCGTCGTTGGGGTCCTGTCCCAACGGTGCTAGCGGACGAGAGTTCAGAATGGCCTCCACTTCGGCCAGTAGTGTTGATAGCTCCTCCATCGTGAGTAGAGCGTTGCCGAGTGCGCGGACGAGCAGATGCTTGGCGGACTTCACGGCCGCCTCCCATAATCCGCCGAAGTGCGGCGCCCTGGGTGGTATAAAGCCGAAGCTGAATCCTTCTTCGGCTGCGAACCCCATTAGTTCTGGCGCTTGTGCTAGGAACGCCTCCTTCAGCTCGCGCAGCTTGCGGTCGGCGCCGACAAAGTTGGTTGCGTTGTCGCTGAATACTTTCTGTGGCATCCCTCGGCGACCAATGAACCTTTTAAGGGCGAAAATGAAAGAATTAGTAGACAGGTCCGAGACTAGTTCTAAATGTACTGCTTTTGAAGTGAAACAAACGAAAACTGCTATATACGTTTTTACGGGTGGTCGACCACGTATTTTTAACGTTGTATATATGGGACCACAAAAGTCTACGCCACATATCAGAAAGGGCCGTAGTGCTCGAAGTCTTTCGACTGGCAAATTTCCCATTATTTGGTTTTGCAACTTCGGCTTGTAATGAAAACAATGTATACAGTTTCTTACGGTTCTACTGCAAGCTTCTCGGGCATTAATTAGCCATATGCGTTCTCGAAGAAGCGCAACCAACGCTTTTGCCCCAGCGTGGTGATTTCGAATGTGCAGGAACCGTAAGTACGTTATAACGAAGTGCGAATTTTTATTTAATAAAAGCGGAAATTTGGCATCGTATGGGAGAGGTGCATTGAATAGGCGACCTCCTACTCGGATTAATGTGAATGACAGCGACATATCCGAGTACTCATGCAAAAACGGATTGAGTTTTTGCAAGTTTGGGGATAGCGTCGTGCCTTTCGTCAGTTTTTGGATTTGACTACGATCACTTACCATTATGGAAGGATTGCGAAGCAACCTTAAATAGAAGGTTTCAGCAGTTAGCAGCGGAAGGAGCATCTTGTTCAAGGACGAAATCCGGAGCCACAACCAGCACGAGCCACATGAAGCAGCCACACATAGACAGGACTAAATCAGCTTTAGTTGCTGCAGAGGCAAAGCAGCCAACTTGTCAAAAATGCAAGTCAAAAGAACATCCTTTAACTGCCTGCCCCACTTTCAAGGCGCTTCCGGTACAACAGAGGTTCGAGTTTGTGAAATCGGTGCCCTTATGCATAAATTGCTTGCGTAAGGGGCATACTGTGTCCAAGTGTAGAGCGGATCGATGTCGTGTATGCAATCGATCGCATCACACATTGTTACACCAGTACCCGGTTTCCTTCCCCGCTGCATCTCATCCGCAACCATCAACCACACATGCCATGCATACAGCGAGTATGCCGGATCGGGTAATGTTGGCGACAGCTGTTATTCAAGTGAGGACCAGTTATGGTGAATACCTGCCTGCGAGAGCGTTATTGGACTCAGGCTCCCAAGTCAACTTTATGACGGAGGACTTGGCACAAAAGTTGCGGATTCGTCGCCAACACAAAACGTTGAATATAATAGGAATTGGAAATTCCAACACGAAAGTGGGGACAAAACTAAGCGCGTTTGTTAAGTCGCGGGTAAATAATTACAATTTTCGGCAGAATTCTGGATAATGCGTTGCATTTCGGCTAATCATCCAGACCATAACATAAATGTTAATGGCTGGAAAATTCCGCGCAATATTAAATTGGCGGATCCAGAATTCCATAAATCAAAAAAGATTGATATCTTATTGGGTGCAGAAACCTTTTTCGAACTGTTAGCGGTTGGCCAAATTAAAAGTGGCCCTAATCAACCAACGCTACAGAAAACCCTTTTAGGGTGGGTTGTGTCTGGCAAATATGCTAGCAATCTAAGTCCTCCTCCTTCTGCAACTAGCACATTATGCCAATCTGAAGATGACTTAACGTCAATTAATTCGGTGGTCCAAAAATTTTGGGCGTTAGAAGAATTACCTTCAGAATCAAATGGCATCAAATTCACACCAGAGCAACAAGAGTGTGAAAAATTTTTCGTAAATACAACTCAAGTATTGCCTTCAGGACGGCTTCAAGTTAGAATGCCCTTTAAAGCTGACCGTAAGTTACTCGGTCACTCATATGAAACCGCAGTTCGGCGGTTTCAGGCCCTGGAGAGAAGGACATTAAAAGATCCAGAACTTCGTAAAATGTATCTGGACTTTATGAATGAATATAAAGCATTGGGTCACATGAGCCCAACGAACAATAAGATCCCGAGTGAGCCACACTACTTCATTCCGCATCAATGCGTTTTAAGGCCCGAGAGCACAACAACCAAATTACGTGTTGTATTTGATGCTTCGAGTCGATCTTCAACTCAAATAGCGTTGAATGAACTTTTGATGGTAGGTCCAACCATCCAAGAAGAGTTATACTCAACTCTTCTTCGTTTTCGCTTACATAAGTATGCACTAACAGCGGACATTACTAAAATGTACCGCCAAATAATTATGCACGAAGAAGACAGAAATTGTCAGCTTATTGTGTGGAGAGAGCATCCTTCTGAGCAAATTCAAATTTTTCGTCTTAACACCGTAACATACGGCACTGCGCCTGCTCCATTTCTCGCAACACGGTGTTTGCAAATGCTCAGTGATGCCAATACAATGAAATACCCACTCGGTTCATTGGCCATTAAAAGAGACTTTTATGTTGATGACTTATTAACAGGATCTGAAAATTTTGAGTCTCTAGATCTTATAAGAAGTGAAGTAATTGAAATATTAAACTCGGCAGGATTCACTTTAACAAAGTGGTTTTCGAACCACCCTAAATTTTTCGATAGTGATTGCACTGAAAAGTCATTAAGTTTCAATGACAAAAATTCTACTAAAACACTAGGAATCCATTGGTTGCCGAAAGAGGATTTGTTTCGATTTGTTTTGGATGCCAACTTTAATGATCTGCGAGCCACTAAACGGAACATATTGTCAGTCTCCGCTCGCCTTTTCGATCCTCTTGGATTATTAGCCCCACTAGTTACCAAAGCAAAAATCTTATTGCAAGAGCTTTGGATTCAAAAACTAGATTGGGATGAGTCGATTCCATTGCGCCTCAACACTAGCTGGCAGAATTTCAAAGCCAACCTACTGCAGCTCTCGTCAATTAGCATTCCTCGGTATGTAAACTTAGAGTCGACTGCTACAGGCCAAATCCATGGCTTCTCCGACGCTTCAATAAGAGCGTACGGATGCTGCATATACATACGAAGCCAATCTGCTAGTGGTGTCAAATGTATGCTGCTTACTGCAAAGTCTAGAGTGGCTCCGCTGAAGACCAAGTCTCTTCCGCGTCTCGAGCTCTCGGCAGCACATCTTCTTGCCAAATTATGGTCACGAGTTGCACCAATGTTGAGTCGACGATTCGAGAAAATTACATTTTGGACAGACTCTGAAATTGTATTGCACTGGGTAAAAACGCATCCATCTTCATTACAAACCTTTGTCGCAAATAGAGTGTCCGAAATCCAAGAATTGACTGACAATGTACAGTGGCGACATGTGCCAACGAAACAAAATCCTGCGGATCAAGTGTCTCGGGGTTGTAACGTGGACGAATTGAATAATTCAATATGGTTTGGCGGTCCACAGTTCCTCCTAGAAGACCCTGCATTATGGCCAATAAATAACCACTTCCAGCTCTCACCAGAAGACGAAGCATTAGAGAAGAAGAAAGCTACATTTACATTAATTTCGACTGCTGAGAGAAATTAATATTGGACCTCATTGAAAAATTCTCTTCTCATAAAAAATTGCTTCGTGTGGTCGCATATATATTACGATGGATCAGAAGACCACCAAAATCCTCCAGGGGACAAGATCTGACTTCAGAAGAGCTAAACTTGAGTTTCTTGAAAATTGTCCAGGTGACTCAACATTCCGAGTTTGCGAGCGAAATCCAAAAACTGACGAAAGGCACGACGCTATCCCCAAACTTGCAAAAACTCAATCCGTTTTTGCATGAGTACTCGGATATGTCGCTGTCATTCACATTAATCCGAGTAGGAGGTCGCCTATTCAATGCACCTCTCCCATACGATGCCAAATTTCCGCTTTTATTAAATAAAAATTCGCACTTCGTTATAACGTACTTACGGTTCCTGCACATTCGAAATCACCACGCTGGGGCAAAAGCGTTGGTTGCGCTTCTTCGAGAACGCATATGGCTAATTAATGCCCGAGAAGCTTGCAGTAGAACCGTAAGAAACTGTATACATTGTTTTCATTACAAGCCGAAGTTGCAAAACCAAATAATGGGAAATTTGCCAGTCGAAAGACTTCGAGCACTACGGCCCTTTCTGATATGTGGCGTAGACTTTTGTGGTCCCATATATACAACGTTAAAAATACGTGGTCGACCACCCGTAAAAACGTATATAGCAGTTTTCGTTTGTTTCACTTCAAAAGCAGTACATTTAGAACTAGTCTCGGACCTGTCTACTAATTCTTTCATTTTCGCCCTTAAAAGGTTCATTGGTCGCCGAGGGATGCCACAGAAAGTATTCAGCGACAACGCAACCAACTTTGTCGGCGCCGACCGCAAGCTGCGCGAGCTGAAGGAGGCGTTCCTAGCACAAGCGCCAGAACTAATGGGGTTCGCAGCCGAAGAAGGATTCAGCTTCGGCTTTATACCACCCAGGGCGCCGCACTTCGGCTCGCGCAGCTTGCGGTCGGCGCCGACAAAGTTGGTTGCGTTGTCGCTGAATACTTTCTGTGGCATCCTGGTTGCGATAGGAATTTTGTGCACTTGCTTATACACGTTTTGGTATGTACACTTTTCTAAGTTAAGTACTAAAATTTTTTAATCACGCATTTGTCCCTGCTCGGGCGCCATGAAATTTCTCAAGAGTTTTTGAGATAAAAATAATAGTCGGGACACGTGAAATCACTAAAATTAAAATTCAACCAATTGCCTGCACTATGGCTCACGATACTGTGCAGAAAAATAAGCGAACGAACGAGATAGCGAACAATAGAAAAACGCGTGCGGATTCAATTGCGGTCAAATAACAATGATTTCTTTATTTCAGCTCATCTAGTTACTTAGCCTAAGTCTTAAAACTAACGGGATAGAACAGTTGGAATGGAAGTATACAGGTATGTACAAAAAGAGGTGAGTAATTCATTTTAACTTAAAGTAATAGATTATGGTAAGTATATTTAATATTATTAGGGTAAGTATACAATACTAATGTAATTCAATATTTATAATTTTTTTTTACAATTCATTTTTCTTAATTTCAGTTTTAGGTTTAAATATATATTTTGTCGCTTGACGCAACAATGAGTATATACAAGAAAATCGACTTTATACCTAAATATAAGATTACGGAGTTCTTCTAAATGCACTGCCGTTATGCCGTTAAGGCGTTTGTAGACTTCAGTAAGATAGAGAGGGTTAATTAACTTAAATATATTAAACTAATGATTTGAGGCATTTCGATATCGATTGCTAAATGTGTATATACAAGAAAATCGACTTTATACCTAAATATAAGATTAGGGAATTCTTCTACATGAACTGCCGTTATGCCGCCATGGCTTTGTAATAACTTCAGTTCGTTTAAGAAGGTTTATTAACTAAGATATGTTACACTAGTTATTTGAAGGATTTCGAAATCGATTGCTTAATGCATATATACAAGAAAATCGACTTTATACCTAAATATAAGATTACGGAATGCTTCTAAATGCACTGCCGTTATGCCGTTATGGCTTTATGTTAACTTCAGTTCGTTTAAGAAGGTTTATTAACTTAGATATGTTACACTAGTTATTTGAAGCATTTCGAAATCGATTGCTTAATGCTTAGTACTAAATGTGTATATACAAGAAAATCGACTTCATACCTAAATATAAGTTTACGGAATTCTATTAAATGCACTGCCGTTATGCCGTTATGGCTTTATGTTAACTTCAGTAAGTTAAAGAAGGTTTATTAACTTAAATATGTTAAAACAGTTATTTGAAGCATTTCGATATCAATTGCTTAATGCATATATACAAGAAAATCGACTTTATACCTAAATATAAGAGTACGGAATTCTTCCAAATGTACTGTCGTAATGCCACCATGGCTTTATATCAACTTAAATACGTTCAAAAAGGTTTATTAACTTAAATATGTTAAACTAATGATTTGAAGCATTTAGATATCGATTGCTAGATGTGTATATACAACAAAAGCGACTTTTCACCTAAACATGAGCTTACGGAATTCTTCTAAATGCACTGCCGTTATGCCGCCATGGCTTTATGTTAACTTCAGTGCGTTAAAGAAGCTTTATTAACTTAAATATGTTAAACTAATGATTTGAAGATTTTCGAAATCGATTGCTAAATGCATATAAACAACAAAATCGACTTTATGCCTAAATATTAGATTACGGAATTCTTCTAAATGCTTTGCCGTTATGCCATTAAGGCGTTTGTAGACTTCAGTAAGATAAAGAGGGTTAATTAACTGAAATATGTTAAGCTAATGATTTGAGGCATTTCGATATCGATTGCTAAATGATTATATACAAGAAAATCGAATTTATACCTAAATATAAGATTACGGAATTCTTCTAAATGCTTTGCCGTTATGCCGTTAAGGCGTTTGTAGACTTCAGTAAGATAAAGAGGGTTAATTAACTTAAATATGTTAAACTAATGATTTGAAGCATTTCGATATCGATTGCTAAATGATTATATACAAGAAAATCGACTTTATACCTAAATATAAGATTACGGAATTCTTCTAAATGCTTTGCCGTTATGCCGTGTAGGCGTTTGTAGACTTCAGTAAGATAAAGAGGGTTAATTAACTTAAATATGTTAAACTAATGATTTGAGGCATTTCGATATCGATTGCTAAATGTGTATATACAAGAAAATCGAATTTATACCTAAATATGTATATGATAACGGAATTCTTCTACATGCACTGCCGTTATGCCGTTAAGGCGTTTGTAGACTTCAGTAAGATAAACGGGGTTAATTAACTTAAATATGTTAAACTAATGATTTGGGGCTTTTCGATATCGATTGCTAAATATGTATATACAAGAAAATCGACTTTATACCTAAATATAAGATAACGGAATTCTTCTAAATGCTTTGCCGTTATGCCGTTAAGGCGTTTGTAGACTTCAGTAAGATAGAGAGGGTTAATTAACTTAAATATATTAAACTAATGATTTGAGGCATTTCGATATCGATTGCTAAATGTGTATATACATGAAAATCGACTTTATAACTAAATATATGATAACGGAATTCTTCTCCATGCACTGCCGTTATGCCGTTAAGGCGTTTGTAGACTTCAGTAAGATAAACGGGGTTAATTAACTTAAATATGTTAAACTAATGATTTGAGGCATTTCGATATCGATTGCTAAATGTGTATATACAAGAAAATCGACTTTATACCTAAATATAAGATTAGGGAATTCTTCTAAATGCACTGCCGTTATGCCGTTATGGCTTTATGTTAACTTCAGTTCGTTTAAGAAGGTTTATTAACTTAGATATGTTAAACTAGTTATCTAAAGCATTTCGAAATCGATTGCTTAATGCATATATACAAGAAAATCGACTTTATACCTAAATATAAGATTACGGAATGCTTCTAAATGCACTGCCGTTATGCCGTTATGGCTTTATGTTAACTTCAGTTCGTTTAAGAAGGTTTTTAACTAAGATATGTTACACTAGTTATTTGAAGCATTTCGAAATCGATTGCTTAATGCATATATACAAGAAAATCGACTTTATACCTAAATATAAGCTTACGGAATTCTTCTAAATGCACTGCCGTTAGGCCGACATGGCTTTGCGTTAACTTCAGTGCGTTAAAGAAGCTTTATTAACTTAAGTATATTAAACTAATGATTTGAAGCATTTCGATTTCGATTGCTAAATGAGTATATACAACAAAATTGACTTTATACCTAAATATAAGATTACGTAATTCTTCTAAATGCTTTGCCGTTATGCCGTTAAGGCGTTTGTAGACTTCAGTAAGATAGAGAGGGTTAATTAACTTAAATATATTAAACTAATGATTTGAGGCATTTCGATATCGATTGCTAAATGTGTATATACAAGAAAATCGACTTTGTACCTAAATATATGATAACGGAATTCTTCCACATGCACTGCCGTTATGCCGTTAAGGCGTTTGTAGACTTCAGTAAGATAAAAGGGGTTAATTAACTTAAATATGTTAAACTAATGATTTGAAGCATTTCGAAATCGATTGCTTAATGCATATACACAACAAAATCGACTTTATACCTTAATGTAAGATTACGGAATTCTTTCAAATGCACTGCCGTTATGCCGTTATCTCTTTATGTTAACTTCAGTTCGTTTAAGAAGGTTTATTAACTTAGATATGTTACACTAGTTATTTGAAGCATTTCGAAATCGATTGCTTAATGCATTTATACAAGAAAATCGACTTTATACCTAAATATAAGCTAACGGAATTCTTCTAAATGCACTGCCGTTATGCCGCCATGGCTTTATGTTAACTTCAGTGCGTTAAAGAAGCTTTATTAACTTAAATATGTTAAACCAGTTTTTTGAAGCATTTCGATATCGTTTGCTTAATGCACATATACAAGAAAATCGACTTTATACCTAAATATATGATTACTGGATTCTTCCAAATGCATTGGCGTTATACCGTTTTGGCTTTATGTAAACTTCAGTAAGATAACGAAGGTTAATTAACTTAAATATGTTAAACGAATGATTTGAAGAATTTCGATATCGATAGCTAAATGTGTATATACAAGAAAATAGACTTTTTACCTAAATATAAGATTACGGAATTCTTCCAAATGCACTGGCGTTATATCGTTTTGGCTTTATGTAAACTTCAGTAAGATAACGAAGGTTAATTAACTTAAATACGTTAAACTAATGATTTGAAGCATTTCGATATCGATTGCTAAATAGGTATATACAGCAAAATCGACTTTATACATAAATATACGATAACGAAATTCTTCTAAATATACTGCCGTTATGCCGCCATGGCTTTATATCACCTTAATTACGTTAAAGAAGGTTAACTAACTTAAATATGTCAAACTAATGATTTGAAGCATTTCGATATCGATTGCTAAATGTGTATGTACAACAAAATCGACTTTATACCTAAATATAAAATAACGGAATTCATATAAATATACTCCGTTATGCCGTTATGGCTTTATGTAAACTTCAGTAAGATAAAGAAGGTTAAT
>JAPZAG010002790.1:0-14286 GCA_027475135.1 Bactrocera correcta | reverse complement strand
ATAATGTTATCTTTTATTTAGGTATAAATTCGATTTTCTTGTATATACATATTTAGCAATCGACACCGAAATGCTTCAAATCATTAGTTTAACATATTTAAGTTAATAAACCTTCTTTAGCGCACTAAAGTCTACATAAGGCCCTATTGGCAAAACGGCAGTGCATTTAGAAGAATTCCATAATGTTATAATTTTATATTTAGGTATAAAGTCGATTTTCTTGTATTTACATATTTAGTAATCGATATCGAAATGCTTCAAACAATAAGCTTATCATATTTAAATAATTAACCTTCTTTACAGAAGCCATAATGGCATAACGGCAGTATATTAGGGTAACTTCCGTAATCTTTTATTTAGGTATAAAATCGATTTTCTTGTATATACACATTTAGCAATCGATATCGAAATGCATCAGCTCATTAGTTTAACATATTTACGTTAATAAACCTTCTTTTACTTTCATAACTGCAGTGCACGCAGAAGAATTCCATAATCTTATATTTAGGTATAAAGTCGATTTTCTTGTATATACATATTTAGCTATCGACATCGAAATGCTTCAAATCATTAGTTTAACATATTAAGTTAATAAACATTTTTTAGCTTACTGAAGTCTACATAAAGCCTTAACGGTATAACAGCAGTGCATTTAGAAGAATTCCGTAATGTTATAATTTTATATTTAGATGTAAAGTCGTTTTTCTTGTATTTACACATTTAGCAGTCGATATCGAAATGCTTCAAATAACTGGTTTAACATATTTAAGTTAATAAACCTTCTTTAAACCACGGAAGTCTACATAAAGCCAAAACGGCATAACGGCAGAGCATTTAGAAGAATTCCGTAATCTTTTATTTAGGTATAAAATCGATTTTCTTGTATATACACATTTAGCAATCGATATCGAAATGCTTCAGCTCATTAGTTTAACATATTTAAGTTAATAAATCTTCTTTAACTTTCATAACTGCAGTGCACGCAGAAAAATTCCATAATCTTTTATTTAGGTACAAAGTCTTTTTTTTTTGTACATACACATTTAGCAATCGATATCGAAATGCTTCAAATCATTAGTTTAACATATTTAAGTTAATTAACCCTCTTTTTCATACTGAAGTCTACAAAAGCCTTAACGGCATAACGGCAGTGCATTTAGAAGAAATTTATAATCTTATTATTCAAATGGGGGCGAAAAAAAGATGCTTTTGTTGTTTGGATACCATTTGACTTTATTTAATTTCACACAATAACCTTACATTTACAAATAAAAAATGTAAAATAAATTAAAAATGTATATCGTACGATTAGCCGACGAAACAGTATTCGGTGAGATCATTTGATCGTATGTATTTTGGTGAACGAAGCCCGTAGGATTGATGTCGCACCAAGTAAATAAAACGAAAGGTGGTGTCGACGCGGCGCAATATGGAATCAAATCTCAATGCTACGCGCGGGATGGATGTTGCAACCGGACGGTGTATCAAACGAATGTAATGTTCGAACTGTATGTAACGAATGAATTGTGGCGAATGTGTCTCTATCCTGCTGTTCATCCTTTTTGTTTAGTGGGTACAGGTGTGGTGAGTTGCTTTGGTGTTGTGTGGTGATGTGTGGTGATGTGTGTTTGTCCTTAAGGTGCGCCAGTTTTTCCCGGTTAGGGTGGGGGAGGATTAACTCATTTAAACATCCTGGGCCCCCTAGGCGAATATTTTGCCTAGTATTATACGTTGTTGCATGTATTTCGGCATACTGCTGGTAGAGTTGCCGAGAGCGCAGAATATTATACACGTTGTAAATTCTAAAACTTGGCTTTAGACATAGTATTTGGTATTTATTTACCTTAAGGAGCGTAAGGCAAAGAACTTAATTTTGCGGGTTTATCCAACTTATTATAGAGATGTGTATGCGTTGTTTGCCCTTATTAATTTTCTTTGCGGTTATTTACAATTTCTTATTTTATTGATTTGGTATATCGTTTATATATTCTTTGCCTTTTTTGAAATGGTTTTCATTTATTTTTATGAAATATAGCGACGCCACGCCTTACTCAGATATGGCCAGAGTGCGTGCTCTTTAGCCTTGAGTTTTGAGCTGTGGAATTAGAGGGTTCTTGCGAGAGAGTGGCCGGTTATTGCGAACGGCTTCATTAGAATAATAATTTTTTAAGTGGTATGTTCGAGTTGTACAACTGATTCTCACCAACTACCCTTATGAGAAGCGCTAATGTAGGTGCGATAAGAGCTACCTTTGCTTTTGTTAAGGCTAGGTGCGTCACTGTATCGCATTGGGAGTAAGGTGATCCCTTGACTTCCTTTTGATATTGTATGTATTTTGAAAATGTATGAAAATGTCGTTTTTTCGACTTTTTGATAATATTGTGTATATTTTATTTTTAGTAAGCACTAGTTTGGCGTTTAGTAGCCCGCCACCGCTCTAGGATTTGTTCAGAATTATTTTTTCATTATCGGCGAAAGCCATCCTGCGGGGTCGAAAAGTAACATATATTTGAGTTTTTAATATTGTTAGACCGAAATCTTACTTTGTTTTTTCTACCAATATGTGAGGTATTGGAATATTGTGGCTCTAGTGGTAGTCGTACGACGTACCGGCCATTATTTGATCGAGTAGTTGTAGCTTTAGAGAAGTCTTCACAATACTGATCTTCTAGAGTTTGAAATTTCCTTAATTGTGAATTAAGGTATTTATTTGCATCGTACTCAACTTGAGTTGGTATGGTTGTAACTAGTTCGGTAACTAGTCCACTTTGTGTTTCGCTGTGCAGCGTTTGAACTTTTTGTGCCTTCGAGCAACATGGTGTCTCTTGGCAATTTTTAGAATTGTGGATTTCTCGATTTGCTTTTGCTAAACCCGTGGTTCCTTTGGTGTAAGCGCTTCTTTGGAGTAAGATGGGATATCTGCTGTAATGAAGCATTGTATGATGTCTTTTATGACAATATAAGCAGTTAAATTTGCTTTTGCAATTTTTAAGATTATGTGTATGGGACAAGCAGTTTGTACAGAGTCGTTTTGATCTGACAAAGTTGTTCCTTTTATTAATATTTAATTTTTTAAACTTCTCGCAAGTTTTAAGCTGGTGCCCTTTTGTGCATAGTTCGCATGACGTATGTTTTCTGTGTTCGGATGTGAACGATTGCGCTTTGTAAGTGTTTCTGTTTATATTGTTATTGCTTCTAGCTTGGGGTCTATTGAAGCTTCTATTTTGGTCTTGTTTAATGTTTTTAGTTTTGATTATTTTTTCTTCTAACCTTTCCGCAATTTCATATTGGGTGGTGAGAAAATCTTTCATTTTTTGCCACGTTGGGCACTTTTTCCGTGATGAGAGCGATTGCTCCCATAGAAGTAACGACTTTTCTGGTAATGCGGCGGTGCAAATGTTTACCAGAATTGGGTCCCAGCTGTGTGTGGGAATATTAAGTGTCGATAGAATCGACAAACAATTTGAAACAGTGGATTCTAGTTTGATGAATTCTACACTTGTTCCTTTTTTAATTTTTGGCAAGTTCATTAGTGTCGTTACTTGTTTATCGACCAGTATTCTTTCATTTTCGAATCTAGCTTTTAGAGCTTCCCAAGCCAAATTGAAATTGTCGTCATTTAATGCGAACTGTTTAACTATTTCGCCTGCTTGACCTTTTGTTTTGTGTCGGAGGTGATACAGTTTTTGTGCCTTTGATAGTTGTGGATGGTTGATGTAAACGGCTGTGAACATGTCCCGGAAGGACGGCCATTCTTCATAACCTCCGTAAAACGTTTCTGTATCACATGCAGGCACCTCGAGTTGGATGCCTGAACTTGTCTCTTGAGTGTTTATTTGTGGCAGCTCTACTCTACTGTGGGGAGTAGGTGCAATTGCTTTAATGAGCTTTAATTGATCGGAGATCATAGCTTTCGTTTCTTCATATTGGTCCAAGCAGTTTTCGTATATTGCGTAAGCCGATTGTTTCAAATTTTTTGGTAGGTCTGAATCGTCAGATTCTACTATGGCGTCATGAGCCGTTTGGAGACGAGTCCAGAAATTTTCAAGATTTTGGCTTTTTATTTCTAATAACGATTCCGAGTTTTCGTGAATCGGTGAAGAGGCAAATCTAGTGCAGTATCGTGTTAAACTGTCACTTACTGAAATGAATTTAGCAACCTGTTTTGGGCGTGTAGCTCCTGCAGGTGTATTTTGATTTTTTTCTTTATTAACCATTTTAGCTATGCTATATATTTTTGTATTAAAATATTGTTAAAGTTTTTCTCAGTGTAAACTGATTTATGGTATCTAATAGAAGCGATAAGTGTAATAAATTGTATACTCTTTTAAAATAAATAAGAGTTTTTTCAGATTATATCGGTACAAACGTATATTTTATTAATATCGTTTTGTATTTATTTGCAGTGGTATAATTTTTATTTATGCTTTATTTCGAATTGTTAATTACTATTAAACCGCGTTTTTATATATCAAAATATTTGATGTCCGAATATTTTATATTTAGGCACACCCTAATACTCGGACTTGTATATACATATGTATGTACTTATGCTTTGTGCGATTGAGAGCTCGTTAAAGAGATCAATGCACTTTTTAGATTAGTATGCACGAATTGTTTGTGCTAATGTATGTGGGCAAAGAATATGCTGTAATGTTTGTTTTTTTGTTTTTCTTCCAATCCTACTTGTTTTTGTTTGACAAAGAACAAGTGGTATTGCAGAATAGATGCTAATATGGACTTTAACAAGATGTATATGTTTGAATGCTGTATACGTACGCATACGTATGTTGGAATGTATGTTGTTCAAATTTATAATTTGATGTATATTTCGTTAGTCTGATTTTTAATTTTGCATTCGTTCCAATTAATGTATTTTGTAAACGTCAATTTTATTTTGCCTTACCGTTTAGTTTTTTACGGAAAATTAAGATAAACTTTTTCTTTGGAAAATTGAATAAAATTATAATTTTAATGATTTAGCTTGTGGTACCCAGTGTAGGGTATAAAATTACAGGCAGATTCTAAGCCGTATGATTATATATACATATGTAAGTTTGCACTAAAACGAGAGCCCGAAAGCGAAGTGGGTATTTGCCAATTGGTAAGAAATTATTGTTGTGTTTATTACTTTGTTAATGTTGTTGATATGTATAGAGTAGAAATTTGCATATGCGTATGTATGTATGTATGTATGTTTTTTTCTTTTTGTTTTATGGTTGTTCCTTTGCTTTCCTAGTTTATGCAATCCTGCTTATTGTTTTGTTCAAACATAAGAGGTATTGCCGGAAAATATTTCATGTCTTGAAATTTTGTTTGTTTGTTAATAAATAGGCAATAAGTTAAAATTATTTAACATATATATATTTATATATACATATATTATCTATTGATATATACGTTATACCAAACTGTGTTCGGTTTTTCCCGGAAAATTTACTCAAAATTGTGACCGTTTGGTAACCGTTTTTTCGCGGTTAAACGGATTTTGAACTACGGTTTTTATATTAGTATATAAAAACGTATTTTTACATGCATACTATATATACGTATATTTGGAATAAATGAAATAAATACGCTCACTTTAATTTTTCTCAAGGGGCGCTTTAGGTGTGTGTATGTATGTACTAGGGTATGTTGTCGCAAATTCTCTTCTTCCAGCTGCTTATGCATCCATCCGCTTGCTGCTGGGCTCCTTGTGTGTGTTGTTGCTTTTAAATATGTTTATCCGCGCCCGGTTATTGCTTATTACTTTTATTTACATTTTACTTTTAGGTTTCGCGCCCGGTTTGTAATTATTGATTTGTCCAACTCGATGGGTTTTTTGTTTTTTAATATTTTGTAGCTATTTTTTTTCGATTGTTTTGTTTTTGTATGTATTTTATTGTTTAGGCAATTTTAGATTTCGTTTTGTTCCTGAGTTTGGCGCGTCCGATTGTCTGTGTATGTTTGTTTTTGTACACTTTTACAATATTTTTTGCTTTTTTTTTGTATTATGTGTGTTTATGTTTTACTGATCCCGCCCGTTCGGTTTTTTTTTTTTTTTTTTTTTGTGTTACTTTTGTTCACTGCACTGCACCTTCAGTTGATTTCTTTTTTTTTTGTTTTTTTTTTTTTAAGTTTTGTTCTGGTTGGGTCACAGCACTGTTTTTTTTTTTTCACTGCACACGGTTTTTCTTGTTTTTGTTTACCGCACTGGTATATTTATATGTTTTTTGTGGTTTTTGTTTCTCCACTAGTGCCTTTCTGTGAAGCTCGAAGGACCATATTCAAATGGGGGCGAAAAAAAGATGCTTTTGTTGTTTGGATACCATTTGACTTTATTTAATTTCACACAATAACCTTACATTTACAAATAAAAAATGTAAAATAAATTAAAAATGTATATCGTACGATTAGCCGACGAAACAGTATTCGGTGAGATCATTTGATCGTATGTATTTTGGTGAACGAAGCCCGTAGGATTGATGTCGCACCAAGTAAATAAAACGAAAGGTGGTGTCGACGCGGCGCAATATGGAATCAAATCTCAATGCTACGCGCGGGATGGATGTTGCAACCGGACGGTGTATCAAACGAATGTAATGTTCGAACTGTATGTAACGAATGAATTGTGGCGAATGTGTCTCTATCCTGCTGTTCATCCTTTTTGTTTAGTGGGTACAGGTGTGGTGAGTTGCTTTGGTGTTGTGTGGTGATGTGTGGTGATGTGTGTTTGTCCTTAAGGTGCGCCAGTTTTTCCCGGTTAGGGTGGGGGAGGATTAACTCATTTAAACACTTATATTTAGGTATAAAGTCGATTTTCTTGTATATACTCATTTAGCAATCGATATCGAAATGCTTCAAATGATTAGTTTTACATTTTCAAGTTATTTATAATAAACCTTCTTTAACGCACTGAAGTCCACATAAAGCCTTAACGGTATAACTGCAGTGCATTTAAAAGAATTCCGTAATCTTATATTTAGGTACAAAGTCGATTTTGTTGTATTTACATATTTAGCAATCGATATCGAAATGCTTCAAATCATAAGTTTAACATATTTAAAGTAATTAACCAACTTTAACGTATTGAAGGTGAAATAAAGCCATGGCGGCATAACGACAGTAATTTGGAAGAATTCAGTAATCTTATATTTAGGTATAAAGTCGATTTTCTTATATATATGCATTTAGAAATCGATATCGAAATGCTTCAAATCATTAGTTTAACATATTTAAGTTAACAAACCTACTTTAACGAACTGAAGTTGACATAAAGCCAAGGCGGATTAACGGCAGTGCATTTGGAAGAATTCCGTTTTCCTATGTTTAGGTATAAAGTCAAATTTCTTATACTAGCACATTTAGAAATCGATATCGAAATGCTTCAAATCATTAGTTTAACATATTTAAGTTAAATTACCTTCTTTAACCTACGGAAAGTGGCATGAAGCCATGGCGGCATAACGGCGGTGCATGTAGAAGAATTCCGTAATTTTATATTTAGGTATAAAATCGATTTGTTGTATAAACACATTTAGCAATCGATATCGAAATGCTTCAAATCATAAGTTTAACATATTTAAGTTAATTACTCCCCTCTATCTTACTGAAGTCTACATAAAGCCTTAACGGCATAACGGCAGTGTATTTAGAAGAATTACGTAATCTTATATTTAGGTATAAAGTCGATTTGCTTGTATATACTCATTTAGTAATCGATATCGAAATGCTTCAAATCATTATTTTAACATATTTAAGTTAATAAGGCTTCTTGAACGCACTGAAGTTAACATAAAGCCATGGCGGTATAACGGCAGTGTCTGTAGAAGAATTCCGTAATCTTATGTTTAGGTATAAATTCGATTTTGTTGTATATACACATTTAGCTATCGATATCGAAATGCTTCAAATCATTAGTTTAACATATTAAGTTAATAAACATTTTTTAGCTTAATGAGGTCTACATAAAGCCTTAACGGTATAACGGCAGTGCATTTAGAAGAAATCCGTAATGTTATAATTTTATATTTAGGTATAAAGTCGATTTTGTTGTATTTACACATTTAGCAGTCGATATCGAAATGGTTCAAACCATTAGTTTAACATATTTAAAATAATTAACCTTCTTTTACGTATTGTAGTTGATACAAACCATGGCGGCATAACGACAGTACATTTGGAAGAATTCCGTAATCTTATATTTAGGTATATGTAAAGTCGATTTTCTTGTATATACACATTTAGTAATCGATATCGAAATGCTTCAAATCATTAGTTTAAAATATTAAAGTTAATAAACCTTCTTTAACGCACTGAAGTCTACATAAAGCCTTAACGGGATAACTGCAGTGCATTTAGTAGAATTCCGTAATCTTATATTAAGGTATAAAGTCGATTTTCTTGTATTTACATATTTAGCAATCGATATCGAAATGCTTCAAATCATTAGTTTAACATATTTAAGTTAATTAACCATCTTTAACGTATTGAAGGTGAAATAAAGCCATGGCGGCATAACGACAGTAATTTGGAAGAATTCCTTAATCTTATATTTAGGTATAAAGCCGATTTGCTTGTATATATGCATTTAGAAATCGATATCGAAATGCTTCAAATCATTAGTTTAACATATTTAAGTTAAATTACCTTCTTTAACCTACGGAAAGTGGCATGAAGCCATGGCGGCATAACGGCGGTGCATGTAGAAGAATTCCGTAATTTTATATTTAGGTATAAAATCGATTTGTTGTATAAACACATTTAGCAATCGATATCGAAATGCTTCAAATCATAAGTTTAACATATTTAAGTTAATTACTCCCCTCTATCTTCCTGAAGTATACATCAAGCCTTAACGGCATAACGGCAGTGCATTTAGAAGAATTACGTAATCTTATACTTAGGTATAAATTCGATTTTCTTGTATTTACACATTTAGTAAGCGATATCGAAATGTTTCAAATCATTAGTTTAACATATCTAAGTTAGTTTACCTTCTTTAACATATTGAAGTTGATATAAAGCCATGACGGCATAACGGCAGTGCATGTAGAAGAATTCCGTAATCTTATATTCAGGCATAAAGTCGATTTTCTTGTATATACACATTTAGCTATCGATATCGAAATGCTTCAAATCATTAGTTTAACATATTAAGTTAATAAACATTTTTTAGCTTAATGAGGTCTACATAAAGCCTTAACGGTATAACGGCAGTGCATTTAGAAGAAATCCGTAATGTTATAATTTTATATTTAGGTATAAAGTCGATTTTCTTGTATTTACACATTTAGCAGTCGATATCGAAATGCTTTAAACCATTAGTATAACATATTTAAAATAATTAACCTTCTTTAGCGTATTGTAGTTGATACAAACCCTGGCGGCATAACGACAGTGCATTTAGAAGAATTCCGTAATCTTATATTTAGGTATGAATTCGATTTTCTTGTACATACTCATTTAGCAATCGATATCGAAATGCTTCAAATCATTAGTTTAACATATTTAAGTTAATTAAATCTATTTATCTTCCTGAAGTCTACATCAAGCCTTAACGGCATAACGGCAGTGCATTTAGAAGAATTACGTAATCATATATTTAGGTATAATCTTATATTTAGATATAAAGTCCATATATATATCGAAATGTTTCAAATCATTATTTTAACATATTTATGTTAATAAGCCTTCTTTAACGCACTGAAGTTAACATAAAGCCATGGCGGTATAACGGCAGTGCATGTAGAAGAATTCCGTAATCTTATGTTTAGGTTTAAATTCGATTTTGTTGTATATACATTTTTAGCAATCGATATCGAGATGCTTCAACTCATTAGTTTAACATATTTAAGTTAATAAACTTTCTTCGAAGAACTGAAGTTGGCATAAAAGCATGGCGGCATAACGGCAGTGCATGTAGAAGAATTCCGTTATCTTATATTTAGGTATAATGTCGATTTTCTTGTATATACACATTTAGTAATCGATATCGAAATGCCTCAAATCATTAGTTTAACATATTAAAGTTAATAAACCTTCTTTAACGCACTGAAGTCTACATAAAGCCTTAACGGTATACCTGCAGTGCATTTAGAAGAATTCCGTAATCTTATATTAAGGTATAAAGTCGATTTTCTTGTATTTACATATTTAGCAATCGATATCGAAATGCTTCAACTTATTTGTTTAACATATTTAAGTTAATAAACCTTCTTCAACGAACTGAAGTTGGCATAAAGCCATGGCGGCATAACGGCAGTGCATGTAGAAGAATTCCATTATCTTATATTTAGGTATGAAGCCGATTTGCTTGTATATATGCATTTAGAAATCGATATCGAAATGCTTCAAATCATTAGTTTAATATATTTAAGTTAACAAACCTTCTTTAAAGAACTGAAGTTGACACAAAGCCATGGCGGATTAACGGCAGTGCATTTGGAAGAATTCCGTTATCCTATGTTTAGGTATAAAGTCAAGTTTCTTGTATATACTCATTTAGCAATCGATATCGAAATGCTTCAAAATATTAGTTTAACATATTTAAGTTAAATTACCTTCTTTAACCTACCGAAGGTGACATGAAGCCATGGCGGCATAACGGCAGTGCATTTAGAAGAATTCCATAATCTTATATTTAGGTACAAAGTCGATTTTCTTGTATATACTCATTTAGCAATCGATATCGAAATGCTTCAAAATATTAGTTTAACATATTTAAGTTAATTAACCCTATTTTTCGTACTGAAGTCTACAAAAGCCTTAACGGCATAACAGCAGTGCATGTAGAAGAATTCCGTTATCTTTTGTTGATATTGTTGTACATACACATTTAGCAATCGATATCGAAATGCTTCAAATCATTAGTTTAACATATTAAGTTAATAAACATTTTTTAGCTTAATGAGGTCTACATAAAGCCTTAACGGTATAACGGCAGTGCATTTAGAAGAAATCCGTAATGTTATAATTTTATATTTAGGTTTAAAGTCGGTTTTGTTGTATTTACACATTTAGCAGTCGATATCGAAATGCTTCAAACCATTAGTTTAACATATTTAAAATAATTAACCTTTAGCGTATGGTAGTTGATACAAACCCTGGCGGCATAACGACAGTACATTTGGGAGAATTCCGTAATCTTATATTTAGGTATATGTAAAGTCGATTTTTTTGTACAAACACATTTAGCAATCGATATCGAAATGCTTCAAATCATTACTTAAACATATTTAAGTTACTTATCCCTCTTTTTCTTACTGAAGTCTGCAAAAGCCTTAACGGCATAACGGCAGTGCATTTAGAAGAATTACGTAATCTTATACTTAGGTATGAATGCGATTTTCTTGTACATACTCGTTTAGCAATCGATATCGAAATGCTTCAAATCATAAGTTTAACATATTTAAGTTAATAAACCTTCTTTAACGTATTGAAGGTGATACAAAGCCATGGCGGCATAACGACAGTACATTTGGCAGAATTCCATAATCTTATATTTAGGTATAAAGTCGATTTTCTTGTATATACACATTTAGCAATCGATGCCGATATGCTTCACATCATAAGTTTAACAGATTTAAGTTAATTAATCCTTTTTATATTACTGAAGTCTACAAAAGCCTTAACGGCATAACGACAGTGCATTTGGAAGAGTTCCGTAATCTTATATTTAGGTATAAAGTCGATTTTGTTCAATATACGCATTTAGCAATCGATACCGAAATGCTTCAAATCATTAGTTTAACATATTTAAGTTAATAAACCTTCTTTAACGCACTGAAGTCTACATAAAGCCTTAACGGTATAACTGCACTGCATTTAGAAGAATTCCGTAATGTTATAATTTTATATTTAAGTATAAATTCGACTTTCTTGTATATACTCATTTAGCAAGCGATATCAAAATGCTTCAAACTATTAAAGTATGTGCACGAAAAATATTGGTCGAACATATAACGTTATAAAACTTATGTTTATTATTTAATTTCAGAAATATTTATACAAGTTATAGTTTATATGTAGATTTATACGTATTCAAGATATAATATTCAGGATATTTTTTTATAAGCGAATAATCGTAATTTAGACTTGACATCCTTCATAAGCGCTTGCACAGAATCCTTATTGAAGTCTTTAGTGACGTTTCGCCACTTATTTCTAAATTGCCTCTCGTTTTTCACTGTATGCTTTAACAATTTCGCTTTAATAATGGCCCATAAGTTTTAATCGCCCTCGAATTTGTTTAAAGTCTGCTTTTACATAGGATTCATCGTCCATTACAACGCAGTTAAAATTAGGCATGAACTTGTCATATAATTTTCGAGCACGTCGTTTTGCTAAAAAATGTTGCTTATCATTGCGGTTTGGTGCTGCATTCACTTTGAAGGAACGTAATCCATTTCGGTTGCGTACTTTCTGAACATTTGAAGGTGACATTTGAACTTTTTTGGCGACATCTCGAAATGAAAGTCCGGGATTTCGTTTCAAATAGGTCAACACTTTTTTTGCTATAAGTGGAGATTCAAATCCTTGTTTTCTACCACTACCGGCTTTTCTATTCAATGATAAGGAGTCACTGTATCTCTTAAGAACAAAAGATACCGAAGATTTTGCAAGTTTTAATTTTTTTGGCGATGTCGCTGTGGGACATGCCTGGATTTTCCAGCTTTTTGCGCAAAACCGATTCGCGAACGTGTATATTCATTGCTGACAAATTTTACACTAACCACATTTTTTGACAAAAATATAAAGCAATTATTTAGATAATGTATTAAACTTTGCGTGTAAATTTTAATTTTGATTTTACCGTTACAAATTTCTAAGCTGTGCGGGTTTCTATGTGACCAGTTTTTTTCGTGCACATACTTTAGTTTAACTTTTTTAAGTTAATTAACCTTCTTTAACGAATTGAAGTTGACATAAAGCCATGGCGGCATAACGACAGTACTTTTGGAAGAATTCTGTAATCTTATATTAAGGTATAAAGTCGATTTTCTTGTATATACACATTTAGCAATCGATATCGAAATTCTTCAACTCTTTAGTTTAACATATTTAAGTTAATAAACCTTCTTTAACGATCTGAAGTTGGCATAACGGCAGTGGATGTAGAAGAATTCCGTAATCCTATATTTAGGTATAAAGTCGATTTTCTTGTATATACACATTTAGCAATCGATATCGAAATGCTTTAAATCATTAGTTTAACATATTTAAGTTAATAAACCTTCTTTAACGCACTGAAGTCTACATAAAGCGTTAACGGCATAACGGCAGTGCATCTAGAAGAATTCCGTTATCTTATATTTAGGCATAAATTCGACTTTATTGTATATACATATTTGGCAAGCGATATCGAAATGCTTCAAATCATTAGTTTAACATATTTAAGTATGTTAACCTTCTTTAACGTATTGCAGTTAATATAAAGCCATAACGGCAGTGCATTTGAAAGAATTCCGTAATCTTATATTTAGGTATGAAGTCGATTTTATTTAGATATCCATATCGAAATGCTTGAAATCATTAGTTTAACATATTAAGTTAATAAACATTTTTTAGCTTACTGAAGTCTACATAAAGCCTTAGCAGTATAACGGCAGTGCATTTAGAAGAATTCCGTAATGTTATAATTTTATACTTAGGTATAAATTCGATTTTCTTGTATATACACATTTAGCAAGCGATATCGAAATGCTTCAAATCCTTAGTTTAACATATTTAAGTTAATTATCCTTCTTTAACGTATTGAAGTTGATAAAGAGCCACGGCGGCATAACGACAGTACATTTGGAAGAATTCCGTAGTCTTATGTTTTGGTATAAAGTCAATTTTCTTCTATATATGCATTAAGCAATCGATATCGAAATGCTTCAAATAACTGGTTTAACATATTTAAGTTAATCAATCTTCTTTAACGAACTGAAGTTAATATAAAGCCATAACGGCATAACGGCAGTGCGTTTGGAAGAATTCCGTAGTCTTATATTTAGGCATAAAGTAGATTTTCTTGTACATACACATTTTGCAATCGATATCGAAATAATTCAAATAACTGGTTTAGCATATTTAAGTTAATTAACCTTCTTTATCTTACTGAAGTTTACATAAAGCCATAACGGCATACCGGCAGTATATTTATATGAATTCCGTTATCTTATATTTAGGTATAAAGTCGATTTTGTTGTACATACACATTTAGCAATCGATATCGAAATGCTTCAAATCATTAGTTTAACATATTTAAGTTAATAAACCTTCTTTATCGTATTGAATGTGATACAAAGCCATGGCGGC
>JAPZAG010002789.1:0-14287 GCA_027475135.1 Bactrocera correcta | reverse complement strand
GTCTGCCAGACCCGAACTCCTTGTTCCATCAAGGGGGCTTCGTTTGGTGCTTAAATCGCAGCGTAGGGCATGCATAGTAAAGAACTGTATAGAGGGCATTCGTAAATACAGCCAGGCGCTTTCTAAGCTCTTTGTGTGAGTTATACACACAAAGTCCAAGTCTCTTGTCTAATAGTATCTATCTATAGAGATCCTAGTTTGTATTCCTGAAATCTTTAATAACCTCGTTTCTTATTTTTGCTTCCGATGTAATGAAGAATATTTGTACCTATGGTCAGAGAATGATGGTACCCTTCAGTTTTCTATCAATGCATCACTACTTTTGTAGAATGTTATAACTAGAACGCTTTTGGATGTGGGTCCTATGAAGGTAGGTTCTTAACCTCGATTACCTAATACTGGACTTCCTTGTAAGATATAGGTGAGTAGGGACTCACCTCGCTGATTGTTGTCGGGACTGTCCTAAATCGTATGATGGGCGTTAGCATCAGCACCCATCACGTCTGCTTCTTTCTGGCGGATGTAGACGCTAGCCTTTGGAGTTCAACCGTTGGCGCCTCGCAATCGTGTGGCATATAGCAGGATGCAAGAAGTAAATATTCATCCCTGGAACCCTCCACTGCCACAACCGTCCAACGAATCATCTGTGGAAAGACTGAAATAAACATGGGCAAATAGACTTTTCTTCCCAAAAATCACTGCTCTTACCTTGTTAACTACGCTATGTGATGTGTAGTTTTCAGCCCAGCGACCACGTTGTCCGATGCCGTCCATAATTCCTGGACTAAAGCCACGGTCGCTACGTGGCTACCCTCTCTAAATTGAGAAGAAGCTCGGCAGAGGCTATCTTACTTTTATGGAGGTTCACTTGGAGTACTCTCAGCTCTTGGGTTAGGACCATTATACTGCTAACTGGATTCTTTCTTCACCGGTGGAGGTGGACCTGCAGGGCAAGTGAAGTAGCCATTATTTCTTCTGTGTAGAAATGCTATTCTATTTCATCCTTCTCCAAAGTGTTTTTTCTGCCGTCCGCGGGTTGGTGCTTCTTTAAGCGAACGAACACGCTTTCAACGCCTCACGCCATATTCCTGAACTTCGCCTACAGAATATTCTCTGCCACCTTCTTAGTCTGGAGGATGAAGCTTCGGCCTCCATCTTCGTTGATGGATTACGCAACGCTTATCTTTTTCCAGTCACTAGTTGGCTCGTCCGGATTCTGTCGTTGCAGCAATCGCAGAGCATGTTCCGGGTCCACCATTCGAGATATGGTTTTACCTTCGCATTGGACACCGATGGAATACTGCTGCGGTCCACCATCACCAGTTTCGCTCATTCCCACAGATTTTGAAGCATTCTGATAACTTCCTTTACCCATGTTAGCGTCGGGTCGTCGTTACATTGTAAGATTTTGACTCCACTAAGCCATCCTGCTCTATCAAATGACGACATGGTTGCACTTGGTTCAGCGAATATTCTCAAGAAGAAGGTCTCCAATAGCTTCCTTTTTATTCTTTTTCACTACTCCTGTGACATTTCTCTCAACGGGTTACTGCGGTATATGAGCGTGACTGTCAAATGCCGTTTGGAAATCTCATTGGCTGCTGCCACTGCAATGGACGTTATCGGTTTGTCGTCCGCGTGCTTGACGTCTAGCTTCCCGACTAAGTCTTTGCACTTCCCCTTTTTTAAGGGACTTTCAGCTCGTTCTCCGTCGAAGGCTGCCTTTTTCCAGCGAGATCCGAGACATTTCATTAATTTCGAGTGACATTTTCAAATGAAATACTTTTTTATAAATTACACCGTTATAAACATTATTCAGTATTAATTCGTTTAAAATTTAAAGAAAAAATTAAAATGTGAAAAAATTAATTTAAAATAAAAAAAGCCATAACGCGTGCTCCTCAAATAATTAATTTAAAAATAGAAATATTAATTAAAAAAATAAAAATAAAAATAAAAAGTATATTTCAAGTGTTCGTTTGCCAATATGTTAAACGAGATGCTCTGAATGGCTTTTAAAATTCACTTCCTCACTTCATTGATAAAGCGTGCCTGTTATGGCCCGAAGAATGGGTGTGCAAAAAATATATATAAATGCTTATGATGAGCAACAGAAAGCGATTTATCATCGAATCGATGGCCATTGGTCAATGGTGGGAAAAGTTTAATGATCTGTATGTTTTTTGCGATTGTGCTGTACGTAGGCAAAACGCAAGCGGGAATGGGTACTAGAAGTGAAAAGCGAAAGTAAATTGGCTTGACGGCAATTTGTGCAAAAAAAAGTTCTCTACAGTACGAGCAAAGAAATTTGTTTAAACAAATAAAGCAAGTAAATATAACAGTCTGGTTAAAAATAGCTACAATGAAAACTACTCAGCAAAGCAAAAACTGTTGGCGGCATTGTTTGTCAACAGGAATGTCAATAAAGGACAATTGAGAGCAATAAACGTATTGACATTGCAGCCAAGAACTCTTACACTGCTAATAATGAGAAATGTATTTATATAATTTTGGGCGTCTGAGTGCTTCAGAGTGAGCCAAATATAGATATTTACTTAGACAAAGCTTTCATAAATACAAATTTCAACAATTTATAAATAGAACTTAGAGAATGCTAATTTCAAAATCGCTTTACACGACAAGTTCATGGAAATGCAAATAATGTCACGCAGCAAACTGTAAAAAAGCAGGAAAACTTATAAATTCGACCAATAATTCGCTTGCACAGACACAGCGATGTCATGCCTTGCCGCTAAAAACAAATGGAAAGGCCAATAAAAGCGGATTAGCGCTGTCGTTAAAATAATTTCTCATTATAAATCAACATGTGTGTGCAAATGAAATTGTTGTTTAATTTTCGCCTTATATAATTATTTGTGCTTATTGCCTCATTGCGCTTGTTTTCATTTTTTTCTTGTTATTGTTGTTGTTACGCCAATTAATGTGCTGAAAAGCGCTACAAATGTGGCGCAACAACTTGTCGTCAATACAAGGTGAAATCCCCCTACACACACACACACACACACACTAAAATAGTATTCAGTAAATACTCGTGCCAGACGGTGCGCCGGGGCGTATGTGGAACATTGAGCTGCTAACCCATTACAAAGCAATTTGTCAAATTGATCGTGTGAAGGTTTCAGCAACAAGTTCTGTTATATATCTTGCGAATGCATAGAAAAATACTTACTATACTTAATTCATGTTTATTGAGTGTGAAGCGAAATCAAAGCAACAACAAAGATATTTTTCAAAAACTCATAGTAAACATAAAAATAGTAGAAAAAAAGGTGAAATGCGGGGTGGGGGTTTTTGAATTTTTGAAAAATTTAAAAATTTAAAAAACAGTAAAAATTTTTTAATTTTTTTTAATGTTTCAAAACTTTTAATTACCCTAAACCAACGGGGTTTTTGAAAAAAATTTACCCAAAGGGAAGTTTTTTCAAAAAAAATTTTAAAAAACTTGTTTTGGGACGGTCAGTTTGTAGGCATTTAATGTTTAAAATGGGGATCTAAAAATTTTTCTGGGGAAAAATTTAGGTTTTAAAAAATTTTCATCCCAAATTTTGTAAAGTTTTTTTTAAAAAAATAAAAAAGTTTTCCTTAAAAGGGAACTTATTTAATGGGTTTAGTTTGTATGACAGCTATTGTTATAATGGGCCGATCAAAAATTTTTTTAGAAAAAAAATTTAATTGGTTTGGGAAAATAATTTTTTCCAAATTTTGTGAAGATACTTTAAAAATAAAAAATTTTTCCCTTACAAGGACTTAGTTTAATCGGTCAGTTTGTATGACAGCTATTTGCTATAATAGACCGATCGGAAAATTTTTTTAAAAATTTTAAAATTTTTGGGCCTTGGAAAATAATCCACACCAATTTCGTGAAGATATCTTTACAAATAAAAGAGTGCTCCATACAAGGACTTGGGTTTGATCTTTTCAGTTTGTATGACAGCTATGTGCTATAATCGGCCGATCTAAAAAATATCTTAGGACATTAATTTATTGGCTTGTGAAATAATCTATATCAAATTTTGTGAAAATATCTTTACAAATAAAAGAATTTTCCATACAAAGGTTTGATTTTTCTCGATCACTTTGCGTGGCAGCTATAGCCTATAGTGAACCTAAAAGGTTGATTTCAAATGAAAGACCATGTACAAAATTTCTTGTCGATATCTCCAAAACTGAGCGACTAGTTTGCGTATATAAGTCAAACGGACACGGCTAAATTGGCTCAACTCGCCCCTCCAAGCTTTATAAATATATATTATAGTGTCTTCGACCATTGAGTTACCTTCTGAGTGTGACAAACTTTGTGGAAAACTTAATATGCCACAAATAATATTTATAAAATTTTAAAATTACGCCCACTGCCTAATTATAGCCAACAACTGCTTACACACAAACACATATACTTTATATACATACAAATATACTACTTATAAAAAATCTCAAACAAAAGTCAACGCAGCCGCGCCAGCGATGATTGATGAGCGCTAATAAAGCGAAATGTTGCTTGAAAATGTCGTTGTTTTTGTTGTCTTTAAATGCTTCGATAACAAAATTTCGAGGGCGTTATTATCTTAATGGTAATGTTATGTTAATGCTGCTGCTGTATCTTCTCACAGCACACAGATTTGTTCAGCTTTATTAGCATATTCATGCCACTACGCGAATATTTCTTCGGTTTATATATTAAGTATACATCATTCGTCCAAAAGTGGCGCCTGCCCTCGGGGTGAAATGGCAATGCGGAAGCGGTAAATGTCACTGAACGTCCTCTGCACACATCTTTTGCAATAACACAAAAGTTTATATGAATGTCAAAGGTGTTTGACATGTTTTGTTTCGCCGCAATATCAACATGCCTTGAAGGATGTCACCAACGCATGATTGTTTTCGCATCTGACACGAATTATTTCAGTAAAACAGTTGTTGTATTTGTATTTGGTAGAGTGGGAAAGAAATATTATTATTTCATTATTATTTCCACTTCATTTCAACTTCGGAGAGAGTCAGAAATGTTTGTCTTTAACACAAATGGCAGCATTTGATTTATTCCTTTGGCTTTGTTCATTATAAATCATGCGATATGTTTATAATACAATTTTATATGAACTTATATATCTAATTTATAATGGTTTTTTGGGTGTCGTTTCTATAAAGTTATTACAAATATTTTCAAACCATCTCCACGAAGTGCACGTCAACCGCAGACAAATGGGGTTTCTGCCTTGGGAAAAAAAGTTCAATTCAATAGAGTTTGGGGAAAAAATTGTCAACCTCTGTAATTTAAAATTATTAAAGTTTTTAAAAAATTTTCCTACCTTCACCCACTAAAAAAGACACAAGACAGATTTCCAATGGGTGGAAATTTATTTCTGAATAGTTGTTGAAGTTGTAGACCGTGGGCAAAAAATATTAAGACTATTTAATTTTTTTTTTTTAAACTTATTTTATTTATTGGATCTGCTTTTTCTTAAAGCCAAACATTAATTTATAAAATCTTAAATCTATTTAAAAACTAGACACGCTCGATCAAGTGATTGAGCTGTTTTGGTGATACATTGCTTCTCAGTACGCGGGCATATCTTTTCTTTTCAGTCTTGTTTGATCGGGAAATGTACCAAAGCGTTAGCCAAAGGGTTCGGGTGATTTCGGAGTTCAGTTATATTTTTGATTCAGTTATCTTTTACTTCTTTCTTTCCCAAAGGAATATAAGGTCTTTATGGATATTTTCGTTTCGCATATACCATAGCGAACACGTGATTATTCTAAGCATTTTTGATTGGAACCTTTGTAATATGTCAATATTAGTTGCACAGGTCGTACCCCACAGTTGAATGTTATACATCCAAATCAGCTTTATGACCGCATTATATAAGAGCACTTTCTTGTCTAGGCTAAGTTTGGAGATTTTATTTAAGAGCCAATTTAAATTTTCAGCTCTAATCTTCATACAGTACATGTTATTTTACTACAGATATGATTTCTCCACGTGAGCCTTCTATCTAGGTGAATACCAAGATATGCATGTTACTTCGTTCGCTGGGGTACTAAAATATGGTTTATTTCTACTGCAGGGCACATTTTTGGTCTAAGCGAGCCATAAAAAATGGATGGTAAAAATATTTTTGGTTTTTTTTTTTTTTTAAATAAAATTTAAAAAACTGCCCAAAATTTGATTTCTAGAGTAGAATACCCCCTTAACTTCACTTATATCTGTATAATTTTAAAATCAGCGGGGCGTACGAGCCAAGCTGTAAATGTCACTGAACTTGTGTAGTCACCATAAGAGTCTTCACATTTTAGCATAAGTAAAAATGGTAAAAATATGTATTTGTTGTTGATTTAGTGCGAGAGACATTTGATGATTTTTATACAGAAATTTTAATGAAAATGTAAACAAGACCCGCATCAAATGCCGCCGTTGAGATTGCGCGGCAAATGTTTTCAGTGAAACTACGAGCTGGTCAAGCTGGACATACCACAAACAGCGGGAGCTACTTCAATGTGAAAAGTTCTTGTTCACTTTACGAGCATTAAAACACAAGCCATAACACTGTTGCCATGCTTCGAAGCAGCAGAAACATATATATTGTATGTATGAAATATATATAGTATATTACATATATGTGGATTTTGTATGTTTGTACATAACACAAATATGTTTGTCTGCTATTTTATGCGCGTTGAAAAGTACACACATCCATTTCCTGCAGCGAAAAAATAAATTTTTAAAGGGAAAATTTAAATTTCAGATTTTATTTAAAGTGGATGTGTAAATACGCGCCTTTATTGAGCCGGCAGGCAAAAATTTTTGAAAATAAAAAAAAAAAAAAACTTCGCAAAAATTCAACAGAGTCGCGCGTAGTGAGTTCCCGCGTATGCGTGTAGAAATTGCTTTTCGATGTAGCCAAGAGGTTTAATTGAGTTTTGCACACAGCTATGCATTGACTGTGCATTTTTGGCTTTTTGTTGCATTTTGCTTGCAGCACTTTGTTTTCGAATGGCCTTCGTGTAACCAGGTTGTACCGGCTTGTTGCTGCCATTGTCAGTTATGCAAATTTTACGAGGCCATGCGATTTTTGTTGCAAAAATAACATTACCCGAAGCTGGCATGGCGAAAGTTTGAAATAAAAATCGTGCGCGTGTACATCACATCAAATGAAAATCAACAGCAAACATTTTCTATTTAGTTCAGTGAAATGTAGTACGTGTGTGTGTGTGTAACTAGAATTGGGCACATGTATTTACTTCATGCTTTTGTGCTGAAAAGCTCACTAGTTTTTTTGCTAAATTTCACCCAAAAATTGAATAGACGCATCGGCAGTCACTTTCCACGTAGCGACTTGTAATTGCGCATGCGCAGCGCATTCACCATTCACCACTCTGAGTGCCATTATTGGTTTGGCTGCTATGCGCGTTAAAACTTAATTGCATTTGCTGCAGGTGAAAAGTGTTTTCATGTCAATGTGTGCTCGCTTACAATGTTTCTCTCTCTCTGTCGTTTTGGCATTTTTGCCCTTCATTTTACGTAGTAATTGTTTTTAATGCGATTTATGGCGCGTGATTGAAAAGTTATGTTCGAAAGTACTTAAAATATGTGCGAGTGTTGCCATATGTATGTATGCTCATGTAATTTGCTGTAATCATATAAAAAACCCGTTTGTTGTGGTCAGTGCACAGATATCAATTTAAATTCAATTTCACGCATTAAACAATTAAATTTACTAACTGCGCAAAAATTCCCTCAGAAAATTAACAAACTACTAAATTGTGTTATCCAATTAAAAATGTAAAAGTTTTTTTTATTCTCAAAAGTGTCTAATCATTTATAACGAATACATCCACCGATGATGCTCTCAAAAAAACTGACGGCTACTCGCCACCTCTAAGATATCCCTGAAAACAATTTACGTCTTCTTCTTTTCATTGGTAGTGTTTTTTACGTGGCGGGGTACCAAATCCAGCACACAACCCTGGGGAGGGATGTTTCGCCTTCTCACTTTAGCCCGCCTTCAAACGGATGTTTTTTGGTCTAAGACCGAAGTCATGAGCTGCTTGAGCCATATGTAGAAGAATCGTTTCTGGCCGTGAATGGCGCTCAGAGAACTTTTCTCGATTGCGTGAACTTCTACACATGGCTACATCCTCTCAAACAGCTATCCTGATTAGAAGAAAATTCTTATTCATCCTCTTAAGAATTATTTTTCTCCAATTAAAATTCGCGATTTTTCTATTAAAGCTTCTGCGATGCCCAGCTTTCTAGTAGTGGGACATAAGTGGATACGGGAGCACCGACCCGCTCCCATTCTACCGATAGCGGGTCTAGGATGCCTTTCCTTCCTATCTTACCAGCTTTTCCCAAATTTTCCCACGATTCCGCTATGTCCGGAACCCACACCAGTCTCATCACAAAGATATTCGATGCTATTGATAGCGAGTTTAGGCAGTCCTTGACCAATCCTGAACGCAATTTTATTGGGTTCAAGGCTAGTATCGCCGCCCTACTAT
Source organism: Bactrocera correcta (assembly GCA_027475135.1). Lineage (NCBI taxonomy): Eukaryota > Metazoa > Arthropoda > Insecta > Diptera > Tephritidae > Bactrocera > Bactrocera correcta. The sequence goes on along the minus strand of JAPZAG010002789.1, from coordinate 5,767 downwards.
TTGAATGGATGGACACTTCTCGGTACGAGGCTGCAATCCGAAGCAGTAAATCTATTGCTACCTTAATGTCTGCATCCTGGAAAACACTGCAATAGTCAGTAAGCTGAACTTGACAGAAAGTTTCTGACTGTAAAACCATTCACCAATCTTTCCCTCAAGCTTTGACCAATCCGTAAAGAAGCTGTCCCTCTCCTTTGCACCTTTAGCCAGCAACGATGCGTTTGTTGAATGTAGAGTTCTTAGCTTCATTGTCGAGCATCTGTTTTGCTACCTCTGCTCGACATCGTTTTTGCAAAGCATTTAGATCGAGTCTGGAAATTTCCTTTAAAAACATTAATCACAATATGTTGAGTCGATCCATAAGAAATGTTAAGATCCTCTGTTAACTCTCTAATCCCAACACGAAGTCTTTAACTTTAACTTCTTCGTTGTACGCGTCATTAACAGATCCCTCTGTTGGATGGATGGATTTTGACTTCGCGACCTTCTAGAAACCACTCAAACAGTTGTTTTCGTGATAAATTATACTCCTTAAAACATTTCTGCAACATTTTCAACAGTTCCGTAGCCGAGTTTCCTTTGGAAAAACAATTTTCAATTCGTTTTTTCGATTCGTTTTGCGCTTGCAGTTTAAATAGACGAGTCTGGGTCAAATTTGGTACAAATGTGCATTATTTTTCATAAGAAATAAATTTAATAAACTACTATATTAAATATTTACATATGCATTCCTACATATTCTCCAAAATAAAAATAATATTAACAGCACCCGAATTCTCTACTGAGTAATTACCCCATCCGCCGATTCGGTTATTTTACTGCACTAGCGAACATTCGCAACATCGCTAATTGCCGTGTGAAAGCAGCCCTACAGTCATCAGCTGATGTAAACAAACAAAATGCAGTGAAGCGGCAAAATTAAGTGGACAAATTTGTGAAAAATTGTTAAAAGTTTCTGAAAAGTTTGTTAAAAGTGATTAATTATTAAATTTGTTCCAATAGTCAAAAATTTTAGTGTGTTAGATTAATATGTTTGTGATTTTTGTGATAAAGAATATTTGCTGAACGAGTTTGTGTGCTAATAAGGTATGTGCATAGCTTTCAAAGCTATTAAAATAATTTTGGAGTTATTAAAATTATTAAAAATAAGGTTTCAACTGCATCACATAAATATGTATATACATATATATGATTTTTAACTACTCTTAAAACAAAAAGTGCTGCAATACAAATATTCGAAAACGGCACAATAATGGACTTACAAACATGCAACCAGCAATTGTTTAAAAAACAAAAGCAAAATTTGTGTTAAAAATTTACCAAATATTGTTGCCATTAGTCAATGTCGGTAAAAAAGTAGCACAGCCACATTACTCAACCAATAATCCCCACAAACAGTCCCAGCCAGCCGCTTTCTCCCACATGGCATGCAACTGTTGCGCTGCATTGCCGTCATCTTTCATGGAATCGCCTATAAAATGATTAATATCGCTTGTATTTGTAATAAAAATGCAAAGTTACGTAAGTTAAATTAAAAATTAAATTAAAATTAACTGCACAACAATGTTTACAAAATGTTAAACATGGTGTGCGACTGATATCTGGGTGACACCAAAAATCCAATAAACAACAAAAAACAACAAACACATTTGTATTGCGCGTATAATCGTTGCAGTGCTTGCAGTTTGTACATATTTACATACAGATGTATGTATATCCATACATACATACAAACATACAGTCATTCGCTTGTGGGTGAATATGGAACTGCAAATCATAAAACTCATTTATTAAGCTTGAAGAAACACAAATGTAGGACATTTAGCTATAATATTGGCAGCAGAAAATTTTGATAGCACCAACTACATGCTTTGTTTATGGCAACTTGTCCTTGAGGTAGTCCCATTGGGTTTATTCACTTTTATATGTAGATATTTTTAGATTACAAGCAACCATAAAATAGTGTGTTATCCTTGACATGGACGATGCACCAATTACTTGGTCGCTATTTTAAGAACAGCTGTCTAAAAAAAACTTATAGCCTTTTATTCTTGGTAGATTTCGAAGCTATAAGATGAAAAGGGTCCAGATATCTTCTCTACACAAATTTTTCCAGTTAATTAGCAAAATTTATTCCTAAATTTCATTTAAAACTTTTCTAAAAATAATAAAAAATGCTTCAAAAATTTCCCCCCAAATTTTTTCCCTTTAGCAATAATAATAGCAGTTAAAATTTCTGGCAAATATACTAGCAGTAGTTATGATCTGAATAAATATTTCTATAGCAGAATTCAATTTTATTGATTGCAAATTTTGTATTTATATTTCTTCAGTTAGATTCTGAACAAAAATTTTTATTTGAAAACAAACTAAGTTAAAAAATTTCATTTTGCTTTATCCGACTCTCCGATTAAATATTTAATAACTTTTGTCTAACACCCAGTCTACTCTGCTGCACTTTGTTATAACTTCATAATTTGTTTGAACTTTATTCTTTGAATATAGCTTATTTCATTCTTTTTTCTCAAAATATGCAGTTGCTTCATTAGAATTTTGACAGACTTTTTGGTGCGTTAATTTTCCACGCTTTGCTGAATTCAATTATGAGTTCCAAGAAAAATGAAGACAGACACTTAAATGGATAAGCGCGAAATTTGGGGAATACAGAATTTTGTGAGTTGGCATAAATTATAGCATAATGTTTGCTAGCATAAATATGTCCTAGCTCGAGTAAAGTTTAGTTGTTATCGTCTGCTTTTTGTTGGGGTATTCGGTCAAAACCATGTCGTTCTAGCATTGGGCTGATTTAACTCATTTCTATTGTTGTGTCCTGATGACAACCGGAGTTGCCTGTGTAAAAATCCACCTTCTTAAAAAAAGAATGGCTAATAGTTTTGGAAAAAATTGCTTACAGGTCTTTGCTTCTCTTTTTAAACCATATAATTTGCTGATGCATAAAAGGCCATCACGACCTGGACCTTAACATGATTATTTTAAAACAAAAGTTCTGATTTTCAGCGCGATAGCAAAGAGTAACACTTATTTTTCAAAGACAAGTTTGTTAAGAAAGTGTGAGTTAATTGTCCCTGAAACCCTCACATAGATTTATATTATACAAATAAACAGTTTTAACATCTCTTCAATGCCCAAAGTCATTCTAACCTAGATATATGTACATATATGCTTAGTCGACGGTCCTAGCGCTATATGTTACGAAAGTAATAACTAAGAAATGACAAATAAATTTCAGCACTTACCTAGTCGATCATATAAAGAAATCTCTGTGATAAAAAAGTACCCGAAAATTGTAAATAAAATGCACAATTTTTAATTATTCATTAATATTTATTTTGTCGCATTTCATTTTGAGGATTACTCAGCAGATGTAATACATTTATGCCAACGACTTGTCCAGTCCTTGGAACACTTTCATAAGCACTTTTTGGTGTGACCTTTCATATTCTTCAGCGAATTTTGTTCTATCTTTTCGATCAACTGAAAGATCCTACGAGCGGAAATTTTAGTTTGGGGAACAAGAAAAAATCACACGAAACCAAATCTAGTGAATACATCGTCCATGTTATTCATTGCGTTTTTGGCCTTAAATGTGGCCACAATTGTGGCTCGATGCTATGGTGTATTATCATGAATTGTTCTTCCAATATTCCGGCCATTTTCGATGGATGTTCTCATACAAACGCCTCATTACGTTCAAATAGAACTCATTATTCACCGTCTGCCCCTACGGAACGAATTCATGGTGCACCTAAACGACGAATATCGAAAAAATGAGCATCACCTTGATTTTTGAGCGAATTTGGCGTTGCTTTTTTTTTGGTTTGTTCTCGTTTTTTTTCGATTCCGATGATTGTTGAGTTGTTTTCATGTCAAAGTCATGACATTATGTTTTATAGGCAGTTATAATGCCCTCCGTGAATGTGGGTTCAGAATTCACACTATTTTTGAAGAATTCACTTTTATCGAGACAAGTCGAGCAGGAACGGGTTTCATACCAAAAATATCCACCATAATCATTCAAACGGACTTCTTTAAAATTTTCATCATTTGTAGCGCTCAAAGGTCGTCCAGAACGAGGCTTGTCTTCAACGATCTCTCGACCGTCTGTGAAGGCTTTGTACCACTGGTAGGTTTGTGGTTTTGATAAAACTGAATCAACGTAAGCTTTTTCCAACATTCGAAGCAATTTCGCACACGAAATTTGGTTAGGCATAAAAAGTTTGAGATACATTTTTTATTTTATATTTTTATCCATTGTAAAAATCGAAAACGCACTACTGACGTGTATCTTCCTAAGTAGCTATTGCAAACAAATCGGTTGACAGATCGCGCTCTTACTTATTTGACATAGAAATTTAAAGACAGAGCTCTATCAAATTAGCAAGGTACATTTTTTTGGAGATATCATTTTTCCGTGGAATTTAATTAAAATTTCTGGGTGTTTTTTTTTGTCACTATGTATATGGGTATATATATCAAAGAAATGTAAATTCAACTAAGTTTAAATAAGATTACATTAGTAATATTAGTGATAATAAAGAAGGTGTAAAGGGAAAGGGAAAAGGTGTGTGAAAGAGTGTGAGAGAGTGAAAGAGGCAGAGTTGTCAAATAATGTGCCAAATTAATTTCATATATTTAGCTTTTAAGTCCAATATCATATTCGCAAAATAATCGCGGAAATATAAGGCAAATAAACAAGATAAGATAATAAATAAATAACACAATTCTAAAAGGACTCTGCAGACTGCCTTGTATTCAGAAAAACTAAATCATAGCCAATCTTATGATTTATTGGGTTATACGAATATCACCTTGCAAGTCACGTGTTTTCGCGAAAATTTTTTTACTAAGGCAGATTTTTTTAATAAATAATTTAAAATTATTTAAATTTTTATTTATGTTTTAAATTTTAAAAATCAGTGACTTATTTTGAATAACTTTGGACTTCCTTGTGGAAGATTTTTCTGCTCTTAAATTTTTTCAAATTAAAACAACAAAAAAATTCGATGCATGAATATGCAAAAAAAAAAACGATTTTTTGAAATTCAAAAAAAAAAAAAAAAAAATATGTTTATAACGATTTAATCGTCTATGAGCTGAATAGTTGTGTCAGTGCCATCCAGCACGTAAGTCATTAGTAACCGGATATAAATAATACTCGCATCATCTATATTTGTGCCGTTTAAAAAGTTTATTTTGATTTCTACTAAAACAGATATTTTCCTCTACCTTTATTTCCGAATATATCGTCATCTAAATGCAAAATAACGAACCAACATTTTCGAAAATTTACAGTGGCATGAATGAAAGAAAAAATAAAATGAAACAAGAGTGAAAAAAATTTAATATTGGTTAAAACTGCTTTATATTTGAGCGCAGAACCTGAAAATGTTGGACAAATGTCATATTATGAACGTAATTTGAAATAGTGAATCGTAATCAATAAGATACTCAATTTCGAATTTTTTGATGATACGTTATTTTGCATTTTAGGTGAGGATAAGTATATACCTATATACCTTGTTATTTAAAAATGTGCATAATTCGATTATGAATAGTATTCAACGTCAAATAAATCAGCGACGTTACAAGCTTAATTGCAAGTAAATCAGCTTAATGAATCCACGTGCTTGACAAACCTGCTGTAATTCGTGGAATTAATTTCCCACAAGAATTTTTCAACTGCATTGAATACTTGACTGACAGTCCAATGACAATAGCAAAGTTATAGCAAGGAATGAAAAAAAAG
>JAPZAG010002788.1:0-14287 GCA_027475135.1 Bactrocera correcta | reverse complement strand
TGTAGGTTGTTCAGGAAATGCGTAACACTAACTGTATGGAGTGCTGCATAGAGGGGAGGCACTAAACACTGAGAAAAATTCGTGTCACTTAAAGATAATTTCTTATAGTTGCTTAGAATAAGAGTTGGTAGTGTTATATAAAAAATTCTGGCTGTTGGATATGGTCTGTTATGAGATCGCAAAAAGTCATGATAAGCATTTCTCTTCAATTTAGATCTAAATAGTGAATGATCTCTTAGGATCTCATATGGTCCCCACCTCTGAATCATCTTCGTATATATAAGAAGTCGGACCAAGTTACCTCGGTAGACTGCCAATTAAAGGTGCGAGAGTTTGCTGGGACCATGTATTTAAGTGTCGCAAATGATCGCGTAGTTCATACCTACATAGGACTGAAGGAGCTGGAGGTAGTTGACTTCCCATGGACCTCGTGAGTCATATCCAGTTTGCCGGTGCGAGATTCACTCCGGACGGCAGACACAGTCATAAGATCTTTTCACAGCAGCTGACGAAACATTGCTTTACTTGCAATACTTCTTCTTCTTCTTAATTGGCGTTGGCACCGCTTACGCGATTATAGCCGAGTCAACAACAGCGCGCCAGTCGTTTCTTCTTTTCGCTACGTGGCGCCAATTGGATATCCCAAGCGAAGCCAGGTCCTTCTCCACTTGGTCCTTCCAACGGATTGGAGGCCTTCCTCTTCCTCTGCTTCCCCCGGCGGGTACTGCGTCGAATACTTTCAGAGCTGGAGTGTTTTCGTTCACTTGCAATACACCAGAGACTAAATAATAGGTGAAGTAAGGGACATCGGGCTGCACATCTACTCTACTTGTTTATAAGGTGAAGATTATCCCAAACGGTTGAAAGATGACGACCTCCGTTTTGTGAAAAAAATCTCCAAAGACCAAGTGCTTCATATCTTGCACGAATTATTGCGCTGCTCAACCGCTGGACCCCAGCACAGTAGTGTTTGAGTGCAAGCTGAAGGAGTTTCTGCGTTGTTTCGAGAACGTCAACGAAAATAGGTCCACTAGTATATGATCCCACCAGAGACTAAGGAATAGTTGAGACAAGGGATTTCCGCATACGAACTTGCACCGAAAAAGGTGAAGACTGGTCTTACCACATGACAACGTCGTCTCTATGGAAAAAGATTTGACCTCGTGTTGCTTCGTTTTGTTTCGCAACTTGAAATGGTCAGACCAAAATTTAAGTATAATGACGAAATTATCATATCCTCGGAATCCGCCTGTGCTGATCTACAGAAAGGATTTTATCAGATGAGCTAAAGAATTCGAAGATTCAAAGTCAGGGAGTTAAAAAAGAATTATTTTCACAGATATACCGCCATCTAGTCCCACAGAAGCTACTCATTTTTCGGAACCGCCGATACCGAACCACTATAGCATATGGCTCCAATACAAACTGAACGATCCGAATAAAGTGCTTCTATGGAAATCTTTTTCATTTGACCAGATACCTTCAATATGGCGCAATCTCCAAAGAAATTGTTCAGATCGGATCACTATAGCATTAGCTGTCATATAAACTGAAGGATCTTAATCAAGTGCTTGTAAGTTCAACAGAAGTATTTTTTTTAGTATGACTTGGCCTGTTGCTTCCTGTCTCACAGTGTATTTACGGCAGAAAAGTGCGTGGTCGCTGCCTTCAATAAACATTTTTATGCCATTTATACCATCTCTCCATTACCCACTTACGACGGGCATTTAGTTTTGCCACATGCCACACAACACCATATCACACCACACTGCAGTGGAGAACAAAAGCACTTGCAACTGACTGCACAATTGCTGCGCCTACGTCACCAATTCACTCCATCACCGGTGGTTGTCTGTCGGGTTTGCGTGTTGTACCTGTTGTACGTTTACGTCGAGACGAATGCTCTGAGGGATTTTTTAATTCTTTGCGCATTTTTTACTGGGTGTGTTGCAGCGTCATGCAGTTCGTTTTGTTGGCTGGCATAGTGTGGCATTACATTAAGTGTATTCCGCATTATTCGTTTCACCTACGCCCACTGACCGACCGACAGATCAGCCCAGACGCAGCGTTGCACAGCGACCGCACAACTGCCGAACGAGCGCTGTTGTTGGTTTCTGGTTCTTTATGTTTTGTTGTAATGGTTGTGGTGGTGTTGGTGGCGTTAACGTCAGTTGCAACGTTGAGCCGCACAAACGACTATAATATGTGTTTGTATGTATGTATGTATGTTTGCAATGCTGAAGCACTTTGAATGTTTGTTTATTTTCCTGAATGCTCGATCTCTTTGCGATCACTCACCAATGAATGTTTTTGCTTTTGTTGCAGATATTCTTTGCTTTCCACCGGTTTTTAGCTGTGGCAACGTCACTGCCTGCCAACGTGTAATTATTTTATTTTGTTTGAATTTGGGAATTTTATATGGCATCGTCTGACATGCTCAATTGCCAAATAATAAATAATTAGTCTTCTGCAGTGTTGAAAATCCAAAATCCGTAATCTGAAAACTGCAATGCTGCACATGCGCAAGCCGTCGCCTTTTTTGTGGCTTTTTTTTCGGTCGGTTTGCTTGTCCAGGCCATTGGGGCGTCAGTGTGTTGACGTGATGTTTACTTTGGCGAGTAGCAGGCGAGTAAAAAATAAAAAAAAAAACAGAGACATTGTGATTGTGGCGACAGTTTAACAGTGGCTCAAAGACATTATAACTCATAAATATTTTATATTTTATTAACTTATTTCTTTATATAATAATTGAAATTGTGTTTTCATAGTTTTGTGGGAAGTCGAGTTCTTAAGGAAGGCCGTAGTACTTATAACTTCATCGAAATTCTCTTTGCGCTTGAAATCTGTAGAGTCGTAGGGCATATATAGTGTCAGTGCGTCATCTTGTTCTTGTCTTTTCAAACGCATTTAGCTTTTTCTTAGCACAGGTCAGCAGTTTCTTTCCTAAATTTCGCAGTGTGGGCCTGCAGGCTGCTCTTTTCACTGCGTTTTCTGTTTTCTAAACAAAATGAGGAAGATCTCTATGATAAATCAGGTAAAAAATACTTGATTTCTTTCTTAAGGGGTTATATGGGTTTACGGGTTTCAAACAATTTTTATTGTATTGTTAAATTCTTCAGTACTTCTATAATGTTGCCCTAAACTTTCTTATAATTGCGAGTAGTAGTTTTGGACAGCCTTCAGAATTTGTTTGCTCGAGGCTAGGCTACATCGTCTTTAAACGCGTTTTCCTCGAAACTGTGTGTTTGAAGTGGTTGGCAAGATTTACTACTCAGCAGAACTACTACTACTCAACCGATCTTCATGAAATTTCTAGATACAACTCTTAAAGACTTGGACGAAGGGTTTTTCTGCGATTACGACTATTTGAAAACAAAAAATGTCGCGAAATTTTCATTGAAATTTTTTTTTTGTAAAACTGTCTGCCAAAAATGCAATATATGATCTTTTAAAGAGTCATCCAGCTAACGCGGGCTAATTTTTTTCCGAGGAGTCACCAGTAACGGCATCGCAATGGTCGAGTTTCAAATATTTTTTTCCAAAAATTTTAGAGTTTCTTTGTTAATAGTTTATGTTTGCAACAATAAAATATTCAATTTTTTATATGCGAAAAAAATTTTTGAAAAAGGTCTTCTTTTTACCCGAGGAAATCCATGTACCCCCTTAATAACAAAAAATGGGGTACATAATCTCCAGTTCTACAGTACACTGAATCTGAAAATCATAATCAGTAGCTGTCTACAATTCGTCAAGCGTTTGAGAGTAGAGAATCGAACATGTTATACCAGCAAATTGGCAGCACTGCAATACAAGTAGAACTATCGAAAATTATGTTTATTTGCAAGCTATTAGCTTTTTGACAGTCTAGCTTTATGAAAACTTATATTGGTCTAAAACTAGAAGAAGCAGTCTTAGCGGAGAATGCTTCTATTAGCATTAAATAATTTTTAGTGGTCAAGTCGAGTACTCTCTAATATCGATTTTAGCTTGCTGTCTTTGTTGTTACTTTTATTTCTATGGTGAATTTCTGGAAAGGAGAGCAGCGTTCAAAGTGCGAGGAAAGAAGTGGCGAAGCGATGACGGCTAGTACATCACACAAAGCTCGTACGTCGACGTCACAGCTGATAATAAATGTGTAGCCTATATATGTTTGTGAGGTGTATGTACCTAAAGGTTTAAATACACTAAATCTTGAACATTATATTTAGAGTATTGGCCACATAAAGAGAGAGTGAACTTATGTTGTCCAACTTTAAAGTGGAAGGTTTTGCGGGTTTTCATTTGTGCTCTAGAAGTGATTGAAGATTATTATTTTGTATAACAGTGATAATAGTCTTGTTCTACACTTTACTAGTATTTTAATACTACCTTGAAGAAAATTTGAGAAGTTAGTGGAAGCATTGTCACAAAGAGCGAAAAGAGTCTACGAAAAAATAAAGAAACAGCAAGCTAGTAAAAAATAACTAATAAATGACTAAATGATAGATTTGGCAATCATCATATGATTAATAGGTTGTCTAAGAGTATATAGTAATTTTGTCATCATAATCTTTTAACCTATTAATTCTTAGTAGAAGTAAATACTTTGGAAAAAATCACTCATACGCCCCTGCAACAAAATTTTTTCGTGTATAACTTCAGTGAAAATGTACTTTTGAATACTGAATGTAAGGCCAAAATTAATATTTGCATTTACACCTTTTTTATATACTTTCTACCAATACACTTTAGTCTTTACTTATATGCTAACTATGAAAATGATCTACCCATAGCAGAGTCTCTCAGGGAACTGATACGTAGTCAAGTTCTTGCTAAGCACTTTTTGTTATTTCATTGCTCGCTTTTGAATAATATTTCTGTTAGTAATAAAATATTGCTAGCTAATTGTCTAAATCCAACTCTCGACACACCTCGCCTCTCTTTCTCACAAGCACCCGCTTTACTCACATTTATAAATAAAATTTTTAATTAATTAAATAAATAAAATAATAGATTTAAGTTTTGTGTATTCTTGCAACAGAAATGAACCACTGTGCTATTTTTAAGCCATGTGTTTTTTTATTTTTTATTTTCACTTATTTCCTACCAATGTTGACGGCTTCAACGTAAAAGAGCTGTAAATCAAATATTTGCGTTTGAGTTGAAGGAGGATAACCGTTTTTTGGGAATGAAATAATTATTTACTTTCTTCAGCAACTCCTCGATGCTATTAAATGCATACCAGACGCAGAGCTTTGAAGGATTGCGTGCGCATAACAATAATAACTGAAGGGTGGGTAAAGCCGCATAGTACATACATATAAACAATGAAGAGAGAAAGCGACGTTGACCTATATAACGCGACTTATTATGCTAAAATCTATTCGAAGAACAAATTATACAAACTATATATACCACTTTGAAGCACTCATCTTACACAAAAATTGAACAAAGCACAAAGGCATCATAATTCATGCGGCTTTAAGCCAGCAAATTTTCGGATTTCCGCCAACACTTTGGCCCAAACAGCAACATCAACAACAACAAGTGATACGTATTACGTAGTCTAGTAAAAAAAAAATCAAATGCAAATCGCATTATGTAATAAAAATGCTTAAAAGTAGCAGCAGCAGTAATAAAATGTTGCTAGCACGCTCAACATGACAATTGACAACAAGCAACATTTGTTGCTAGACGCTTAATATTTATGAGCATGCGCTGAGTCATGGCAGTGTATGTAGGTGGGCAAGTGCTTGCGTCCATACACATAGTAAGTGCATAAAATTTTGTCTGACCTTAAGCCGAAATAAATTGCTCAAAATCGCATCAGCTCCCCGCAACACCCGCCAGCTATGTTTATAAACATTTGACGCTGCTTATTACGTGTGGCGGGCACAAAATGCATACATGACGCGGAAAAAATAAGGCAACCAAAAATGTGCTGCTTCAACGCAGTAACATCAGTCGCTAGAACAACAACAACAATATGTGTAAGTGTTGGAAGCATTGTACAAATGTTGCGCATACAAATGTTTGGTGCGAGCGAGGGGGCATGAATGTGTTCCTAAGTTTGGGAGGTGTGCGCACTTATTGTTGTCGTACAAGTAAACAGCGACAACGACAACTACAATTCCAACAATAATAGCAGCAACAACAACAACTGGTAAACAGCAATATTAACAAGCGCAGCAAAACAATTGGCTTATTCCATTTGTTGGCAACATTTTCACAAAGGCATATGTTGCCATTAAACCTATACACATGTATATATGCTGTTATGTGTGCATGTGTGTGTTTGGCTAGTCAAACAAATGACAACAGCAAAATCTATTGTAGTACAACTCGTGTCGTTTACCAGTTGCCAGCTTGTTGCTATTGTTATGCACGCTACTGTTGTTGTTGCTGTTGTTGCTATTGTTACAGCTGTTATATTACTGTTTTATTGTTGCTGCCGGCTGCCGGCTGCCGGCTGCCGACTGCTGTTGCTGTCATTCCTTTGCCGTCGCTAGCATTCGCATGGCATTGCTTACCCCACAGCGCTGCTGTGGTATTGTTGCAACTCTATGTTGCACACAATTATGCGCTCATATATGCAAATTTTCAGCGCATTGCCAGCAACAGACGCTTTGCATCTTCGACTATTTGTTGCATTTGCATAAATTTTTGTTTGTCTGCATAGCAACAACAACAACATGCAGTTATTTATTTTTCGCTGTTTATCTACTTGCCACAACGTCATACAGGTTGTTATTTGTGCAGCCACACTCTGCACGCTTGTTTGTGTGTGCGTGTGCTTTGTGTTGTCTGGCACTTAATGGCCATGCATTATTTACTAAATGCCGCAATTTGACTGGGTAAAAGGGTCTGGCCTTGAAAAATTTATAAACTCATTTTGTTTGTTGGGGCAGACTCTGTAGCAGCGCTTGCAGTCATTTACGAGTTCCTTCAATTTGACATGATTTTGGCGTTACAGCATAAAGGGTTAGCTCTAAGTTCCTGCAAGCTATACACCAGCTGATCTGGTGAATATTGTACCTTTTAGTGATGGAATGCAATCATGCGACATTTGATTTGACATTTTTCTTTTCTAAGTATAAATCAATACAGTCAATCCTGAATAATGTATATTTGTACAAATCAAAATAATCTGCATGAATAATCTTCTGATCTTTATATATCTATACCGATCGCTTGTCATCACAAGTTGTCATTTTGACTTGGCTCTGGTACCATTCGACATGCGTGTATAATTGTGGCGGACCTGGATTGTTTAATAGCGCTTCCAGCGCCACATTCTTTGGAATAGCTTATACCCATTTTCAGTGGACTCCGAGGATTTTTTTCTTCAGTATCTCCCTCATCCAACACACCGATGATAATGAGATTCCGGATCACAGCAGTAAACGATTTTGCGGGCTTCATGGACTTTGTCTTCGATCTTTTGGCTGAGTGTAGAAGTAGGCAAGGCTTACGCAATTAATAGTTTCTTGGAGCTCCTTCGCAAGCTCCTTATTAGTTGAAAGTTGCAGCAGCAGTCTCATCAGTAAGTAGGTGTCGCTTCTCCGCATATCTTGCCTTCGCTGGGTTATCGATATTAAAACTAGGCCATTCCCTGTACTATATACTACTAGCAGCAACACTTTTCGCATCTACCTTTCATCGCTGTTTAGCAGCCATGCCATGGCTACATGGCTTAGCTCGGGCTGCAGATGGTGCTGTTGTCTTCCTGGAACCAGATTTAGCTTGTGTATGGGATAGTATGTCCGCTTTTGCATGATCCCGTAAGTTCCGTTCGAGACTGGGCTGTTTAAGGGCTCTTCGTCATTCTTAGACACTCCATCTGGATGCTCTGCTATTGAGAAGCAACGAACTGTTACCAGCCCGTCCCTGCCTACGTCGTAATACTAGTCGACAATCTCGTGGAGCATTCAGCGTGGCATTTTTGCTAACGTCAAGTTCTAACTTATATAAAATTTACATAATTACCAAATTCAGGTAATCTCAGGTAGCAACAGTTCTGATTAAATCTAATAATTATGAAAGCAAACCATATGCTCTCTGTGAAAAATAACCAGAACTTTTGAACATTAGATGAGCACTGACCTCTTAACTCTTTTCGAACAATTCATGAATATATTTGGCACAACGTTCTTAATATAATGTCCGGAAAGTAATAGGACTGATTTTCTTCCGACGCGACTGTACTTCCAAACGTGCGCATACCGACTGGATTCGGTAGAGGTCGTTCCTAGCTAACGAACGAGCGCATGGTCAGTTGTTTCCGAGCACCTTGAGAGTGAGGACAAGCATTTTTGCGCGACATATTTCTCTAAGTGGTTCAAGCCAAAAATGCAGCCTTCGTTAGAGCAGAGGTACGCGATTAAATTCTGTATGAAACTCGGTAAATCTGCCACAGAGACGTTTGATATGATCAAGCAGGCTTACTCAGATGTTGCTTTAGTAAGAAGTGGAGTGTTTTGGTGACAACAGACCTTTTTGGAGTGCCGGGAAGAGGTCGCTGGTGAAGAGCGTGCTGGGAGGTCTGCGACTTCGATAAACACCGACAATGTGACTCGTGTGTGCAAAGTTTTGAACTCAGATCGTCGACTAAGTATTCGTTTAATTGCCCAGATGTTAACTTTATCAAAATCTGTGCTTCAGAACATTTTTATGGGGCACTTGAACATGCGCAAAGTGTACGCGAAGATTGTCCCAAAAGTGCTTTCTTTCTTGTGAACAGCTACCTAATCAAAGCCGACATCCCAACGCTTCCGCAGCCGCTCTACAGCCCAGATGTGGCGCCCCTGTACTTTTTTGTTTACCGATGAAACCCTGTATGGGGCCCTACGGATATTTCTGTTAATATAGTTTGACCTGGATAGAGCGGAGCTTAGCAGACTTACTTGGGCCCAAAAACTAATTGAAAACACCTCTGTTATTTACTAACCTGGACTTGTGGGAACTGGAGGGAAGTTCTAGATACTTTTTTTACTTACTTTCAGTGAAGACCGGGAATCAACGTTTTCAAGAAATATGTTAAGCGACAAACACTTTTGCCCTTTATATAAATATATTTGCAAATTTCATATACAAAATATATCAATAATAGCGGTGTGTCTATTAATATGCATAGTTCTTCTCTCAGCTTCGTTGATCTTTGCATGGGGTGAGGATGATGGGAGATGGATGAATGGATTAGTGCTGATAAACTATGGTATGAACAAGTTTTCGTACCAACAATAACAAATCAAAAAGTGCTGAGAGTGAGAGCCAGTGAGCATAATAAAGCAAAAATATGTTATCAACAAAAAACAACAACAACAATAAGATTATCATATTCTCCACTTGTCTCCAACGACAATAGAATCGACTGCTGGCACGCAAACACATTTATACGATAGACAACGAGCCGGACGACCGGCACATGCGAACAAGTGTATACCTATTCAGTCAGTACTCAGTGTTCGACAAGTGCGGAGCGCAAAAATACAAAGTTCATATTATCGGAAAATAATACTCAATTATCGACAGAAAAATGTCCAGAATCGTGAAGAAATTGGTCAGCACCGCCAACGCCGCCAAGCCAGTGGCACCGTACAAGTATGTTATACAGAGTTATTACTGCAATTATCAGCGCATTGGTGGCGACCAGCTAGCATTAAGAACATATTGACACTTGTCAAAATAAGCCATTAAAATTATTAATCTTACAAGCGAGCGTTGACCACCAGCGCGCCACCAAATGCACTTACGTACGTATGTAGACGAACATTAATTATTCTTTCTGCTTCCAATGCAGTCAAGCGGTCATTGCCGATCGCACTCTCTATGTATCCGGTTGCTTAGGCCTGGACAAAGACACGATGCAATTGGTGCCGGGCGGCATTACGCAACAAACGGAGGTGGCCTTGAAGAACTTGGTGGCCGTCTTGGAGGCCGCCGGTTCGAGTGTGGATAATGTGGTCAAGAACACGATATTCGTAAAGGATCTGAATGACTTTGGCGCGTTTAATGAGGTGTACAAAAAAGGTGTGTACACATGAGTGGATGTATAATTTATATTTCAATTTCTTATCAGCAGTATAAAGCAATCATTAATTGTCGCTTAATTGCCGAAAATCGAAAAGCAAATATACTTCAGCTTATCAGTTTGATCAATAGTTTAATAGTAACAGCGCAACTGTTTTGACTTGCTTACGGACGCGTTTATTGTTTATGGCGGCCGATTTCATACGTGATTATAATGTGTGTCTCTGCTGTCTCAGTTTCTGCGCTCTTCGCGGCAAATGCCTCCACTAATTTTAACTCTCCCTTCCTTGTTTTTGTTTTTTCAGTTTTCTCCAAAAACTTTCCCGCCCGCAGCTGTGTACAAGTAGCTCGTCTGCCTCTCGATGCTTTAGTCGAGATCGAGAGCATCGCTTTGATCGGTGATGTCGTTATTGAGTCTTAATTTTTAAATTCGTTACAAATTAAGTTGAAATAAAAATTATCTCTGTTGCGAATTTAATAAATACATACAAAGTTTCTAGTATTTTTTTTTTGTCTTATTGTTGTTTCGCTTTTTCAGATGTGGATCCAATTCAATGCTCCCATTTATGATGACTTTCTGGTTAGTTAAACTTTTTATGATGCGCTAATAAAATTAAAATAACAAAAAACTGTTAATTGTTGTTGTTGATGATACCTTAGAGATTTTGGCCGATCGAACTAAATTAAGGAAAAAAATTTCCTCTAGATTGTTACCAAAAAAAAACAAGAAAAAAAAGTTAACTTCGGTTGCACCGAAGCTAAATACCCTTCACAGGTGCATTTCTGTTAGTAACTATGTGTCCAGTTTGTATAGAAGCTATATGCTATAGTAACTCGTTCTGAACAATTTCTTGGGAGATTACATTGTTACCTTAAAAAATAATCTATACCAAATTTCGTGAATATATCTCGTCAAATGTTAAAGTGGTCCATACAAGGACTTGATTCCGATCGTTCAGTTTGTATGGCAGCTATATGCTATAGTTAACCGATCTGAACAATTTCTTCGGATATTACATTGTTGCCTTAGAAAATAATATATACCAAATTTCGTGAATATATCTTGTCAAATGTGAAAGTTTTCCATACAAGGACTTGATTCCGATCGTTCAGTTTGTATGGCAGCTATATGTTATAGTTAACCGATCTGAACAATTTTCTCCGATATTACATTTTTTCCCTAGAAAATAATCCATACCAAATTTGGTGATGATACATTGTCAAATGCGAAAGTTTTCCATACAAGGACTTGATTCCGATCGTTCAGTTTGTATGGCAGCTATATGTTATAGTTAACCGATCTGAACAATTTTCTCCGATATTACATTTTTTCCCTAGAAAATAATCCATACCAAATTTGGTGATGATACATTGTCAAATGCGAAAGTTTTCCATACAAGAACTTGATTCCGATTGTTCAGTTTATATGGCAGCTATATGCTATAGTGGTCCGATATCGGCCGTTCCGACAAATGAGCAGCTTCTTGAAGAGAAAATGACGTTTGCAAAATTTCAAAAGGATATCTTAAAAACTGAGGGACTAGTTCGTATATATACAGACAGACGGACAGACGGACAGACAGACGGACATGGCTAAATCGACTCAGCTCAACATCCTGATCATTTATATATATACTTTATAGGGTCTCCGACGCTTCCTTCTGGGTGTTACAAACGTCGTGACAAAGTTAATATACCCTGTTCAGGGTATAAAAAAAACAAGAAAAAACGTTAACTTCGGCTGCATGGAAGCTAATATATCCTTCACAGGTGCATTTCTTTTAGTAACTATGTGTTCACTTTGTATGGAAGCTATACGCTGTATATTATGTTATTACCTTAAGGGGGGAGCCTGCTTCATAGGCTTTTTTAGAGGGAAAGAAATAATTGATTAAAGCGAACATCATTCATTAATTACGAAATCTTTGATATTCTGCCTTTGGGAAACAATGGCCCGATGCATCTCGCATGCACATTTGTCGTACGACGAGCAGGATGCAGGTCGCAGTTTCTATCGGAAGCAAAAAATTCAAATAGATTTATATTTTTTAATAATTTATTTTCTAGTTAAACTAAAAAGATTCCAAAAAAAGTGTAAAACTTGACAAATTTTTTAAAAGATAAAAAAAGTGGTTTTTGGCCAAAAAAAATGTTACTTTATGTTGTTCAAAAATATATTCAAACTTGACTTTTCTCAGTTTTTTTTTAGTTTAAATAGAAGAAAATTTAATGCCAAAGATAATAAACTTTGCCTCGTTGCCATGCGACGTTTAGTTTTTTTCTATCCTGCCCGCCGATTAAGAAAAATCATAAAAATGCAAAACCGAGAAATTGCGCATCAAAGTTTTCTCTTTTTGCTTAAGCACTAATACTACATATATATCTGCTAGATGCTCGGTCACTATCTCTCTTCTAGCTTCGAAATTATTCCGAATTCTCATTTATAACTTTGGGGACATATTCTTAGATTATTTTTAAAGAGATTTAAGCAAAACAAAAAGTCGATTTTTTTAAGCTGCTAAAGCAGGCTGCCTCCTTAAGCAGTATTCCATGTCAAATTTCGTGAAGATCCACGTCAAATGAGGAAGTTTTCCATGCAAGCATTTGATTTCGATCATTCAGTTTGGCAGCTATATGCTATAGTGGTCCGATATCGGCAGTTCCGACAAATGAGCAGCTTGTTGAAGAGAAAAAGACGTTTACAAAATTTCAAAACGATATCTTAAAAACTGAGGGACTAGCTCGTATATATACAAACAGACAGACGGACGGGCATGATTAAATCGACTCAACTCAACATACTGATCATTTATAAATATACTTTATAGGCTGTTCTGGCTGTTACAAACTTCGTGGCAAACTTAATATAATATACCCTGTTCAGAGTAAAAATATTTACATAGTTATTGGCTGCTTCTAGAGAGAATTGCTCTCATCGATGCCTAGCAAATTTTTTTATGTAAATAAAGCACCTAAGTATGGTTGGTTGGTTGAAAATGGTGGTTCGTGAGCGTAAGACCGAAGGCGGTCGCACTTAGGTCATCATTGGGACCATTTTGCTACCAGTGAAAAGTAATTTATGCCTTATCCACCAACTCAGTGGATTTGGTAAAAAAAAACCTGATTATTTATGATAATAATGGGATAGATAAGGTTTCAGCGTCTCATCATTCTCTGAGATTGCTCTGAATACTTGACCTTAAGGATAGGTGTCCTGTGATATCCTACTAAGCTCCCGTTTGCATAGAAGTAGGTGCTTTTCTGTCTGTCCACCATCAATACTTCCTCAAAGTTATTTTGCGGCTTTGCGGCTTGCCCTCTGTTGTTAGTGTTCCAAGATCTGTGATGTTCCTCCAGGGTTTATTGCTTCAAAATATCCTTGCAGTAGCTGAACAGTCTGGGTAGCTTAGGGGAATTGTGTCTCCAACTGCTTCCTTGTGAGCCAGCTAATCTGCCTTTTGGTTTCCTTCTTTTCCTATATGACTGGTTACCGGAGGAGGTATAAATAATAATAAAAAATACTTCTTTAATACTTAAATATGCGCGTTGTTGCCCATTTGAGCTTTTTTATATAAAACTGTATGAAGTTTTAATTTAATATTCGTTTTCATTAAGAACTCTTCGTTTACATTTTGAGCTGTTATATAGCTCAGTGATTACTAAAAATTGATTAAGTGTGACCAAACCTATGAAATTTTCGTCACTCATCTGTTTGTACAGCTGATGTAATGTGTTCGATTCGCCACTTTCTATGGTTTTTTTTACAGCTCTACATTTTCATTCAACTGTCAAGCCTATGATATTGTTTTCTAATAAATCCTACAAAGAATGAGAAATAAATGAGGAGGAAAAAGAGAATTTCTCGTTCTAAAATTTGCAGATCAGGACCGGCACGTAAGCAGCCATAATATCGCTAAGGAACTTAACATTCATCATGAAATGGTTTTGAACCGTTTAAAAAGGGTGGCTACAAAAAGAAGCTCGATGTTTGGGTACCAAATGAATTGTCTGTGAAAAATTTATTGGACTGAATTAAAATCTGCGATGCTTTGCTGAAACGAAATGAAATCGAATCATTTCTGAAGCGAATAGTAACAGAAGATGAAAAGTAGATCAAACACGACAATGATGTGTGAAAAAGATCATGGTGAAACTCAACAAATGGTCGCAAAGCCAGGGTTGACGTCTCGAAAGTTTATGCTGAGTGTTTGGTGGGATTGGAGAGGAATCATCCACTGTGAGCTGTTCCAACGACTGTTTCTACATTTTACTGTCAACA